>VZTU01011121.1:221-26778 GCA_013400835.1 Zapornia atra
TTTAAAACCAACTTTAATTAACCTTACAATTAATGTGTAGATTACATTTTTGTTATGGGTTTAAATTTCAAGACATTTAGATTTCCTTATCTTTAGATCACAAGGGCAGTATATGCAAAGCTGGGCTTCAGATGGCTTTATTCATTGGACTCTGTCCTGTGTTGGCTTAATTTGAACAGAATGACATAGTCAAAGATTGTAAAAAATCCACAGCATTTCAACATGCTTTTCCGGTTATTTCCATTTTATTTATCTATTTGTTTGTATAGTTATTACATTTTACATTTATGCTTAAAAATTGGTTTTGGAATCTACAATGCAGCACATTTGTATAAACAATGACTTTCAATCTTATGTTTTGTTACCCCCTTATGTTTCATCTGAATTCATTGGCCAAGAGTCTAGTATGCTTTAATACTTCCTTTGTGCCATTGCATGAGATCTGAAATATAATAAAGCAGGGTTTTGTTTTTTTTTTTGGTCACAATACCATAAATTCAATGTGGATTTACAACTGACAAGTTCTTGTTACAAAATTTTTATTTATGTGTAAGTTCCTGCAAGGAGCTGTAACATTTTGTCTTCGGAAAGAGATAATCACTTTCCATCTTTGTAATGCTAACATTGCAAGTCAAGTGATAGTTTGAAAGAACCTCAGAGAAACATGAGAGCTTAAGCAAGAGAAGAAAATGCCAGGGTTTGTCTCTATCAAACAAGTTGTGCTCAGTAAGCAAGTATTATTGCAGTTTCAATTTCTTCTAGCTTGTGACGTAGATCTTCCTGTCCATGTTTTTACTACCTTTCCTCTACCATGCTATTTTTGTTTTGGTGTGTTAATTAGGTATATAACAGCACCAAAAATTAGCCATAGCATCCTCAGGAAAGATTGCCACTTAATACCAATCAGATATTAGGGAGAGCTGGAGTAAGGAGTTTCATTTCTTGCTTACTTAAAGATCAGGGAAAAGAGGAAGACCATCTGTTGGGCTGAGCAGCAAATGATGCATCCTGCTAGAGAGAAGGAACTGCAGCAACAAAGACCTAACTTTCTAAAACCACATCTTGAACAGGGTGGATGTGTTGGCCCTAGACTTTAAGAAGCACTAAATCTTTGACGTTTTTTGTTGTTAAACTTAAAAAATCCAACATCAGAGCAAATTTGCTTCTCAACTGCCAATTTAACAATTTCAGTTGTTCTTTCCAGTTTTTAGCTAACTATCTCCAAGTGGCTGGTTTTCTCCTTAAAGTAGTATTTCACACAACCTGAATCCTACTGCTCTGCTCCTATGCTTTTGAAAGCTGCATGACAGAAATAGTTAGAAATGGTGCTGAAGACTGATTTCATTGCTCCACACTATATTGTCTGTAGTTAAAAATTTAAGTCTCCTTGGATTACCGTTCATATTACTTAAGCTGTAATTTCACTCCCTGTAAATTTCACTCCCTGTAGTAAGGTGTGAAAATGGAAGTAGGATTATAAACAGATTGGAATGTGAACAGAAAAATTGGGGAACTAGTGCTGTAACTTTGAAAACCCTTAACCAGTTTCCTTCCTGAATATGATTCTCGCAGTGTCTTATAATGCTTCTGCTTAGAGATCATGGAGTTCACTTACTTGTTTTCTAATGGAAGATTATAAAAGGGCTGAATAGGGTGCTGAAAATGTTTTCTTAGTAAAGAGTGTATCTATTAGTAGAATTAAGCTTCAAAATACCACTGAACAATGCAGCAGTGCATGGTATCACATTATCTTTTCAATCATTTAAAACTTCGATACAGAATCTTTTCTTGGCCTAATAGTAACCAGATGTCATTTCTGCTGTTAATATTGTTACTATTACTGGTTTCTGCTAAAACTCGCTTTTAACTGATTGCAAAATATGTGTAATTTATTTTTTTATCATAAAGAAGGGGGTTAAATTCTATTCAAGGTGGTTCTAGATTTTAATGTGTCAATGATTCTACATTTTAATATGTCAATATGTGCACCAAACCTAAAGTTTATTTTGGTGTATGTAAGAAAAGATCATAGTAGGATGTAGCCTTTAAAGCAGGTCTAAACTGGCATAAGAGATTGGTTTCAAAGATGCAAGATTAAAAGAAAGCTTCAATAGAAATCTTTTTTTCTAACTGAAAAAGAATTCTTAGTTGCAATGTGATTTAAGGGAGAGCTGTCAGTCTCATTTCATTTGTGTAATGATGCAGAGCTCTGATAAGATTAGGGAAGAGAGAAGCTGCTTGTTTGGAGGGGGTATAGCATAGCAAATTTGTGTGGCAGAGGCAAGGGAAAGGTAGTTCTCTCCTTTGCACATGTATTATTTTGTCAAAAAAAATCATGTTACCAAGAGTAGTGTATTCTTCAGAATTGAGATGAATTTTATCTGATGATGTCATAGATATCATTTGAGGATATTAAATTTGATCATAATGTCTATAGCTACTGAGTCTATAGTTTCCATGATGCTGTTTCCCTGTAGTCACTTAATCATACTTCAGTGAGAAAACATCATACCAGGTGAGGTGAAACAGAGAAACACATGAAATAATTCAGACTAATTTATCGCTAAGTTGTTTTCCCAGGTAAGACTCTGAAGTACACATAATACAGACTGTCTTATTCCATGTAGTAGAAAAACCCAACTCTTTCTTCCTATTGCTTCTTTCTTTTTTTTTCTTTCTAAATCAAATGCATTGACAAGTAGTTTGATGCAATGCATCATCTTCCTTACGTCAATACTAAACATAGATTTAGTCTCCTTGGGACATCCACCTTCACTTTAGCTAGGCTATTCCTAGTACCTAATCTTTCTCTTCCTAGTTGAAGTGGTATATTGCCAGTGGGCCAAAATATGGACTTCCCTACCTAGTAACTCCCTTGAAATTCTGCTCCTCGTTATTCTCCTGACTCAGCGTGCAGTAGCTGGGACTACTGAACATCTATGGAAATGTCCACAAGTTAAATAGCTCAGATCTGATGGAGCTCACCCCAGCAGATCACTGGAAGGGTGATGTGGTGCTATGGCTAAGCTGATGTAATGGCAAACTGCTGCTATAAGGGGTGTTCCCTCCTTCTTGGGAGAAAACTAAGTCTATTCAAGACTTCTCCTGTGATGGAAAAATGTACTTTGATGGTTGTTATTTCTGTATGCAGAACCACTCTTGGTTGCATCTGTCAGTGACATGCTGTGGCTGTATAATCACTCAGTCCTACACTAGAAAGGAGCAGACATGCACAGCTGGAGACAAAGCAGACCGGAAGTGACCCTGCTCTTTTGGGCAATACTCAGCCTTGTCCATATTTTGAACTCCAAACTAAGCCAATGAGCTAAAACAAGAATACAAGAAGATCCTGTATGGCATAATTTTCTCAGAAATTCTTATAGATCTGTGAAACAACAAGCCAGTCTTCAAGAGAAGTACTGAATAAAGGTTGTGCACCTTTTTTACCCCTCCCGATGCTTGTGCATGATTCTGAATCATAACTGTTGACTGCTCATGAACAGAGTTAAGAAGCTGATCTGGCTCTTACGGAAGATTGTTCTTGCTGGTAGCCTCTCTCCGTAGGGTCCCCCCTCTGTCTTCAAGGATTCTGTGTGTGTATTAAAAGTTTTGCTGGTGTGAAGAGTTATACTGTTCAAAGTAAATGGAAAGTTCATAAACAATGCAATTTTTTAACAAAATTTACTTCAAAATCACTGCAACATATGATTACTTGCTGGTATGATAAGATGTTTTGGGTAAATGCTGCTTGCTTTTTAGAGTTAGGATTCACTAATTACTTGGTTTTTTACTGGCATCTTTTTATATCTGACTTCCTGCATAATAAAAACTTATATAAAACTTTTATATGGAAAAAATATGTAAAACTGAAATGTGCGACATGGTAATGTGACAGCTTGTTTTTAATTTTTGTTGTCTGAGAATAAGTTTGACTGTTTTGAAAGTATGCAGTTCTGCTGTATTTATGTTTGGAAAGTTGAAAAATAAAATTCTTCTTTTTTTCAACAAAGAGAAGCCTTGGAGCAGGTGCTCTTTTCCTTTGCATGCTGCTGGATTAATTGCTGTGCTTTAGGTCTTTCCCTGAAGGTTATGCATTTCCCGGTGACCACAGACTTCTCCAGTTTTATTGTGGCAGCAGAGTTCCTTCTGGATGAAAAACCAATTTAGTGCTGAAAAGGAGTAAACCAATTTCTATCATAGTGTATCAAAAGAATGTAAATGTATCCAATCTGTAACAAGAATGTGATGCAAAGAAAAGGAAACAGCAAAGCTCAATCAATCTGTCTGTAGTAGTATAATTGCATTATTGCAGGTTGAATCAAAATAGATTTATACAGTACTTACATGCTATCCAAGTTAACAGAACCTATTTTGTTTTGCGAGTTTTCCTATGTTGTGGTTGTTTCACAGATAACTAATAGAAGAAAACATTCAGCCTTTTTTATTTTTCAAATGTGTTCTTAGCAAAAAAAGCAGCAAGGGCTAATTACATTGTGATGGCGTTATTTTGCTGGTTGTGCTGAGTAAAAAGGCAACTTGCATGCATGAACAATTCCTTTGACTAAATGATCAACAGCAAGTTAACTTTTAACAGAGAGAGGGCAAAAGGTTACAGCATTAAAATATAAATTCTGTTTGAAATGGGTGTTTTAGTGAACATCTTGTGACCTTATGGAGCAGCATTGACTGAGAACCCTGGAGATGTACAGAATGATGATGTATGAGGGAAGGATTATGCCTCTAACTATCAGTCTTAGGAATGTCATCCTTTTTGTGTCAGATTTTTCAAAGTAAAAGATTTGTATCAGAAAATACCAAGAGAAGATTGTGCTTCTGCAGGTTTGTTATTTGTCATATTAAATTTGCTGTAATCAAGTTTGACAGGCTTCTCTTTATTTTTTCCAGCAGACAATATTATTGTTGAAGATTACTCAGATGCCTCCCGTCCATTCCCTGCCTCACATGCTATGTCATGCAAGCTTTGAACATTTAGCACATAATTTAAACGAGTGACTAATTTGGCAAGCATAATGGAAGGCACGCATACTATCCTTCAATTGCACAAACCCATTATGGAGCTTTGTTACGTCAGCTTCTATCTGCCAGAGGGAAAAGTCAGAGGATTTACTTACAAGGGCTGCATGGCTCTAGATAGAACCAGTAAACGTTTCTGTAGCTGCTATCAAGTAAGAGAGAGGTTAGAGATGGACCTGAGAGAACAACCATATGAAAACTTTGAAGATATTATTTTCAAGCAAACTACCACAAAAGACATTCTTGTTGAACTGTATAAACTAACTGCTGAAAAGGAAAATCTGTTATCCAGTCTTTTGAGATCACATCATACTCTGGGCCTTAACACGGGACGTCAGGAGGGAAAACGACAGGGTATTTCTGGACTCCCAAAATCTAAAAGTGATGATTATTCTAGTTTTACACATCAGCAGAAGTTCTTTCTGGATTCCACAAATAGAGACCATTTGAATCACAAAAAAATGAGAAAGTGCAGAAGGAAAGAGAGCTGCGAGGACTTCAGACACCATAAAGGGGGAAAAAAGATACATGGACAACTGAGTGCACAAGACTTGCAACTGGAAAATAAGATGATGCTCCCCTCAAGATTTCATACCAGGAGTTTTTCCAGTTCATTCTCTACCTCCAATTGGATACCAGTAAAAGGTAAGGATGATTTACCAGTAGACAACAGTATACGACCAGAAAGGTGGATAGAAGAGGGGTATTTTCTTGAGACCAACAAAGCTGTAAAACTGGATGCTGACTTACCAAGTTCCAGCTCAAAAGACAGCAATGCCATGGTTGCAGTTGAACTAGTGGATAATGGAGAATGCATTCCTGAAGTTGCCAAGGTACAACAGAGTACCACTTTGGTAAAGTCATCTCAGGACAGTCTGTCTAACAAACTTGAGACATTAAGTAAATCTGCAGCTGCAAAAAGCTTGAAAAGTAGCAAGTATACTGAGCCGATATGCAAAGAGAAACCAGGAATCACAGTTGTTGCTGAAGTACAGGATTCAGAAGCCTGTATTAGAAAAGTTGCTAAGCCCCCTGCAGAGTCTTTACCTGATTTTCACAGAGATAAAGAGACCACTTCCACTGTTCTCACAGCAGTACGTAATGAGTTTATATCGAGAACTGATGTATACTCCGTAGATGAAGCTGCTGGAGACTCTAAAACCACTGAGCTGCAGGAAAAGGAGCAAGAGAGCTCTGGTTTGCAGTACAAAGCAGAGAGAGTGCACATTACTGATGAGTCATCCAACCTTGTGGGAGCAGTCAATAAAGCTCTTCTGAAAGTTATACGGAGCGACAGTTTAGATGAAGCTGCAGAATGGAAGAGACTGCAACAAATTACAAGAGTAGACAGAAACCTGCCAGGCTCAATATATGAGAAAAGAACTGCGGTATCCTGGGGAAGCAGCAAGCATTTATTTTTGAACCTGCCTGTAAATGAAAGTCCTGATACTTCTCAGACGAGTAATAATCTTAAACTGGAAGAGAAAAGGCTGCCTTCACCCTCGTTAGCAGCAGTGAGTAATGTTTTTAGTAATTCATGTATGCTATCTAATACACACAAACAAATGTCACCTATTCCTTCTCCGTTATCTTCGAGACTGCCCAGCCCACAGCTGCATCACCGGATTCTCCCGTTGCCAACACGGAACACTGAGGATGAATCTATATTCAGCGACTATGGCAGTGGGAGGCATGGTGCTTTAAACCTTTCCTTCAGTGATTTGGAGCCACAGTTTTTTCTGAAGTTTTCTGAACCTGGAGAATTGGGATTTTCCACCAGACACCCAGGCCTACAGGAGAATGCAGTGGCAGGGAATTTTGAAAAGCATGCTGTACAGGAAAGATTAACTACTCAGACACACCACAATTTCTGTCCAGGTCAGTCCTGTTTCATACATTTTTAAACTAACAGAATCAACCAAGCATAAAAGTATTGGAGTGGGGCTTTTTAATACTAGCCTTCAGTAATAAATAGTATGTTTGCAATGAATGTATTTTCACTATTTAAGGACTGAGTGAAGTTGCTGAAGTTTGAAAAAAGTTACACCTATATAAGACTTTTTTTCAGGCCCATTTTTTGTGTCACTTTATATTCGTTCAGTCCTGTTGTTACTGAATGACCTCTTAACCAAAGTTAATTAAATATTTTTCTATAGAAAATTTACATGCTTGTATTTCTGCTTTTCCTGTGTAGTGTTCTAGTGTGCCTAAATGTTATGATGGTATTTATTATCCAAGATGTTCTCTTTAGTTTGTTTGGCTTACCTGATAGAATATTGTCTGGGCAAACTAATTGAGATTGCCTTAAATATAGGACTGGAACTTTGGCTGTTTAGCTACAAGCTGTTGATGTAAATACTGTAACAACAAAAGGCTTGCTTTTAAAAGGATTGCATGCAGGAGTAATGTTACAATGTATTGGCGTACAGTGCATGGTTATATTTGTAAATACATGCTGTGATCATACAAATGCGTAGATAGATGCCATACTGAATAACTACCTCTGTTAAAGCATCAATATCCTTAATTTTTTATCTAAGAAACCGGAAGGCTGGAGGATGTAATTGTAGTGGTCTGGGTGTGGCTTGAACTAGTCTCTTTGTTGACAGTGCAAAGTTACATGATTTCAGTATAAAAGGGAAAAGTACTAATTTCCAGCATTACCACTTTTCATGGAAAACTGGATAATTTTCCATCATCTCAAAAGGGAAACTAGAAAAAAAAAAAAGGAAAAAAAACCCATTGATATCTGTATTTCTTAGTATTTACATAGACTTGAGCCTCTGGTGAGATACATCTTCCCAGTCCCAGCCCTGCTTCCCACCCTGCTTTTGGGTCTCTTGCCATACTTTTGGCTGATTCAGATCACTAAAATGACACCAAAATTTTTTTTTTGTTTGTTTTTAAGAGGGGTACAAGGAGGTGGCAGAGGGTAGTCTGCCAATTTAGTTACCCAAATTGCCTCCAGGGTGGCCCAACAGAGCTGGTGCAAGGTGAGTTAGACTATTCTGCAGTCTATACCAGCAAGGAAGACATGGGTGTAAGGAAGTGGGGTTTCCAAAATGGAAGGTGTATAAGGATGTGAAACTATTATCTTAGCCAAAGAGATTTGAATGCGCCCTGTGAAGCTTGCATTCATGCCTGCTACTTACAGAAGTTGTTTTAGCACCACTCAAGACTAAATCAAACTTAGAGTGTTGTTTGAGGAGTTGACAAAACTGATGCAAATGCTCATTGGTGGCAAAAAAAGGTGGGTGCTATGCTATGCTATGCTCTTGTTCTTTCATTCCTTTCTGGGTTCCTGTTGTGCTGTGTTATCCTGCCTCTCTTATTACTATTTGTACTCATCATACCTTTCGGTGAGCTGGTTTAGCTCATGAAATTTCACCCCTCTGTAAGACTAAAGCAGTACAGAACAGTACCTGTTGTGGTGCTTATCTGCCCACTGGGGTTAACCCACAACAGCTCTATGGGAAACAACACAAAACATTTTCGCACAAATAGCATCTGTTGGCTCAACATCATGGCTATTAAGCAAAAACATCTTTGTGGAGAGAGCAAAGTACAGGCAAAACAAGATCTTAGTTCTTGTTCACAGTTATCTTGCAGCATTAATACAGATAGAAAATATCACTGCAACTTTCTGAAAGTTGTAATGCAGTTCTGGGTGGATTTTCATTGTCGGGTATGATTGCACCCCAGCATTACTGGTAGGTCAGAAAATCTGTAACTTCAAGGAAAAGTTTCCTACTTTGCCAGCATATGTAAACTGTAGGTATGTCTCTGGATCTGGGATAATATGACATTCCATTTTTGTTCTGAACCAGGGGTGGGATCATTGTTACTGACAGAGAATTTGGTGTGCCACTCTGTAATAACTAACAAATGGCGTGTCTCCAAATTTAGGCAATGCGGATGGTATTAAGATTTACAGCTGTAAATTTGCAGTCCTGATTTGATCCTTATCAGATTCCTCCCATGCATGAAGAGCAAAATTCAAAACTATTCCAGATTTGTCTTTAATGGAGTGCTGCTGTAAAATGGTTTCTTTCAAATCTAGTCTGTTATTAAATCATGTAACTATGTACAGCAAATATAAGAATTATGGAGAACATCAGTTGACTATCAGCTGGGTTGGTTGAAGGATTTATTTCATATCAAACCCACTGGTTTTATGAATGGCTTTTCAAAGTTCTATTACTATCACAGTTTTCACTACTTCACACTGCAAAACATTTGGAGCCTTTTATTACCCATTTAATTTTGTATTTGGAAAATTTCATGAATGAAATAGTTTCATTTATTAGTTTAAATCATTAATTGGACTCATCATACAGCTGCACACATAATTTTAATTCTCTTTTCTGATTGTTTTAATCATGATTCTTCACTCTGGATAATTGGAGAATATTGTTGCAGTCAAAACTGAAACTTTCTGCCAAGGCAGAGTGCCTTTTTTTCTTTACTTCCACTTTTTCTGCAAGTTCAGTTTCTTTAGAGCAAATATTTATGGCACAAATCTCATAGTTTCATTACACAAAGCTCTATCAGTAATTCACTTCAAAGTACAGCTTTCTGGATCTTCCTGTTGAAGCGCGACTGCTGGCCATGGGAACAGGCAACAGCTTTTATCTTAGCAAGTTAATATTTAACTGGGAAGAATTTATAGTTCAACAATAATTATTTAGCAATTTTCTCTATAAGTGAAACTGGGAATTAGCATTCCTGTATTTGCATGTAATAGATACATTTGAATTATCAAAATTCTAAGTAAAAGCTTTAGAATAAATTATGGCTTGCAAAGAAATAAAGTGGTTGACTTCAAGGAGTAAAAACATAAGTACAAACACTAAAATTTCTCATGAAAAAATATTTAAGTTCTCAGAAACATACTTCACGTGTTTCCGTAGGGTTCTTTCTACTCTAACAGAAAATATATTATGCTTTTATAGCCCTGGAGAAACCAAGCTTCTTTCTGAAATGATCCTCAATGTATCTGAATATCTGTCTCAGGGAAAGATTTTCTGAGACTTTTTAGTTCCTGACTGTGCTTCTCTCTTAAGTTGTTGACAGCAGTAGAAAAATATAGGGAGAAAATTTTCAGAGCTGTTTTATGTATGGAATGACACCAATACACTGTTTTACTAAGTATTATCTGAAACAGGAGGAAGATCAGTGATATTTTGAGCAGTTATTGAAGTGAATTTGAGCCAGAACAGGAAAAAGAAAAAAAATATTCTGGATATGGTTTAGCCTTTATGACTTAGGGCAAGTCAACCATGGCATCCTAATAATTGAGGACGCTGACTGGTGACTGTGCTTTGAGTCAGGGTTAGAGTGGGATGGGTCATTCACCACACTTTCTAGTTTATATATTAGTGATGCTGTAGAAAAAGAATAAAAATCTAGCCAGAGCAAATGGTGAAAGCAAGAAAGAGAATAGATGAGAATAATGTTGTTACGCTACCTCCGTAGCCAATGAAGATTGCTCCTTTTTTGGTATCTAGTAGTTTTGAGAAGAACTTGTCCAACAAACACAGAAATCCAAAGTTAGTAGGACTGTAGAGAAAGTGACACTAATGTGGACTAGAGCTGAATGGGTAAGACTTGTGCCAGGTGAAGAGGCTGAGCCTGTGGCACTTGGAGGGACAGGTCCATTCTCTCCTTATTACCTTCACTTCTTCTCTCTCATTATCCCTCCCCTTCTTTGGAACAACTGTGATGTTTTTCTTGCCTTTTGGTAATTGGAGTCAGATGACTAAGCAAATTGAAAACTGAGCTAGCAGGGAGAGAGCTTTTGATGGTTTGGTGAGCAGAATGGTTCACTAGTGGTCTGAAAGTGTGGAGGCAGAAAGGACAAGTGAGCAAGACCACCCACTCTGGCAGCAGGAAGTCATTAGATCTCCAAAACCTCAGCTGCATCCCAAAACTGGAAGTCAGGAAGCTGGCTGGGACTGACCAAAACAGAAGTTGTTTGGAGTAGGAAATAAGAAGTGAATGAAATTGCATGAGGATGTGGAGATACTGTGATCTTTTAAGTGGGACGTATTAATAGTGAAGCAGGAAGAACAAGAAAGAGTGGACAATCAAGAAAGGGGAACTCCAATGGACTTGATAGGATGTATGGGCTTAGGACAGTAGGAATGGAGTACCACAAAACAAATGGAGCATGGCAGTTTAGAGTTGAGAAAATTATTTTTTTTTATTGGCAAATGTGCAGAAGTATCTGTAACCATTAGAATGTACATTGTGGATGTAAACCTAACAGTCTTGCTGATTATCTGTGTAATACCATATGGAATTTTGGAGATACATGGAAGAGGGAAGGGATGAAGAAAAAAAAAGATGAAGTAAAGAAGTTTGGGTTTAAAGTCTTAGAAATTATAATGTTTATTGTGATGCAGCGAAGACATCTTAACTGTTGGAAGGAGTTGGTGAGTGCAGTTCTTCAGATTTTTTTCAGAAATCATTTTGTTTAATTGACTAGTAAAATAAATACCGAAGAGTTCCTTGTAATATATTCTGTATGCAAGTCTAGCTGCATTTATCCCTTCTGACTATTAAATGAAGAATGCTGTGTTTGCTTGTTATTGCCAATGAGGATTTCATGGCAGCCGATCATTTTCCGTTAGAAAGAATTGAAAAGAACAATTTTGTGTGGTTCTCAAAAATTATGAATTGCCATTTGAAAACATGCCAACTGCTAATGACTGTCTCTTGAGTTTGTGGTGGGTTCACCATGGCTGGACACCAGATGCCCACCAAAGCCACTCTATTGCTCATCTCAGCTGCACAGGGAAGAGAAAATACAGCAAAAGGCTCTTAGGTTAAGATAAGGCCAGATCACTCACCAGTTATTGTCACAGGCAAACCAGACTCAACTTGTGGAAAAATTAATTTAATTTATTAGCAATTAAAACAGAGTAGGATAAAGAGAAATAAAACCAAACCTTAAGAACACCTCCCTCAACACTCCCTTCTTCCCAGGCTTAACTTCACTCCCAGTTTTCTTCCCCCCTTGCCCAAGTGGCACAAGGGGACACAGAATGAGGGCTGTGGTCAGTTCATCACAAGTTGTCGCTGCTGCTCTCTCCTCCTCAGAGGGAGAACTTCTCACAGTCTTTCCCTGCTCCAGCCTGGGGTTCTTCTCACAGGAGACAGTCCTCCACGAACTTCTCCAACATAAGTCCTTCCCACTGGCTGCAGTTCTTCATGAACTGCTCCAGCATGGGTCCCTTTCATGGGGTGGTGCAGACCTTCAGGACCACACTTCTCCCGAGTGCATCCCCCTTGGGGTCACAAGTCCTGCTAGCAAACCTGCTCCAGCGTGGGGTCCTGTTTGACATGGGGCCACATGTCCTACCAGGAGCCTGATGCAGCTTGGGCTACCCATGGAGTCACAGCTTCCTTCCCGTGCATTCACCTACTCCAGCGTGGGGTCCTTTATAGGCTGCTGGTGTAATCTTTGCTTCCCATCATCCTCTATAGGCTGCAGGGGGACAGCCTGCCTTCCCATGGTCTTCTCCATGGGCTACAAGGAAATCTCTGCTACAATGCCTGGAACACTTCTTCCTTCTCTTTCTTCACTGACCTTGATGTCTGCAGAATTGTTCCTCTCACATACTCTCACTCCTCTCTCCACTGCTGTTTTCATAGGAGGTTTTTTTTCTTCTTCTTTACCATGTTATCCCAGAGGTGCTACCACTGTCACTGTTGTGCTTGGCCTTGGCCAGCTGTGGGCCCGACCTGGAGCAGTCTGGTATTAGCTCTGTTAGACTTAGGGGAAGCTTCTAGCAGCTTCTTATAGAAACCACCCCTGTAGCCCCCCCCAGAAGCTTGCCACACAAACCCAAAACATGGATCCATTTTACAGTCTTAAAATACAATAAAACTATTTAATCCAATAAAGGACTGTTTAGTATGGAGACACATTTAAATAGTATTATTCTTAAGTTGGTCTAAGATTGTGAATCCTCATATTTTAGTCAAAGGTTTTTATGGGAATGAAAAGCACAAAATTGTACTTTAGTTACTATCATTCATTCACTGGTGGCTGGAGAAACAGTTTTTCTCTCTATGCTACTACTCCTTAGGGCTTTTAACTACCAGTTAAAACTGGGCTTTTCCAGTTTTCTTGTGTTCATTTCTGTTTACAATGTAAACATAGCCTACTTTGACATGACCAAGAAGACTCTGATTCTACAACTGCTATACTATAGTATTTATATAGTCTTAGTTCTATGCTTAAATTCCATCATTAAAGTAGTAGGTTCAAGTACCTGTGTATGTTTTGAATTTTTTTGGGTGTATTATCACATTAAAAATTCATCTATTGCAGTGCCAGTACTAGAAGATGCAGCCAGTGCTAATTGAAATATAGGATACAGGCAACATTTTATTGCAGATATTAAATGAAGGTAGCAAGAATAATAAATAAAAAGTTACTATTTTGTCTTTTCCAAATTTACCTAATTTTCTATACTGAAAAGTGACTGATAGTTAAGAGAAATTCATTAATAAGACCTTATAACCTGAGCCATGGTTTTGGAAAATGAAGTTTCATATAAACAAAACTCTGTTTGAAGGCTCTTGTAACAGGAGACAGGTGATATTATATTGTTTTTGATGTTCCTTTTTATAAGGAAGGAAAGGCTTTTTAAATGTCTTCTCTAATTGAAGTGGTTCAGAGAATAGCTAATTAGCATTTTAAAAGTACTATAGTGTTCTGTCCATAACAAGTATGCACTTCATGAGGTAAGTTTGCATATAGATCACATGGAGGCATGATGCATAGTTTCTCACAGGTAATTCACATGAAAGTAGTATAAATTAGTGTGTTGCTTCACTAAACCCAGCTTACTCAGAGTGCATGTTCTTTGAAGAAGCCATAAAGGAGTTATGAATTAAGAGACTGGGGTAAAAATATAATTTCTTGGAAAAAAAAGCCCAAAAAACCAAAGAAAAGATAACCATAGAATCTCAGAATCATTTAGGTTGAAGTGACCTCTTGAGATTATCTAGTCCAACCCCTCTGCTCAAGCAGGTCACCTGGAGCACATTGCCTAGGCCCACATCCAGTAGGGTTTTGAATTTCCTGAAGGATGTTAGCTGAGCAGCCTCTCTAGGGAACCTGTGTCAGTGGTTGGTCACTCTCACAGTAAGTGTTTTCTTACATTCAGGTAGAATTATGTACATTTTAATTTGTGTCCATGATACTGTTAGCTTTTATCCTTGCTGCAGGGGTGTGGTGATAGCTTTCAAGCAACCAGGACACCAAGGTCCTTTTCTGCAAAGCTGTTTTCCAGCTGACTGTCCCCCAACATGTCCTGGTGCCTGGAGTTGTTCCTTTCCAGGTGCAGGACTTTGCACTTCCCCTAGTTGAACTTCATGAGGTTCCTGTCAGCCTTTTTCTCCAGCCTGTCAAGGACCCTCTGGATAACAGCATGACCCTCTGGTGTATCGGCCACTCCTCCCAGTGTTGATTCCAGAGTCCTGGGATAGACCACTAGTTTGTTGCATAGTTTTAACCACTAGTTTCCACAGGAATTAGTGCCACTGATCATAACCCTCCAGGCCTGATCATTCAGACAGTTTTTAATCCATTTTAGTGTCCACTTATCTAACCCATACTTTATCAGCTTATCTATGATGTTACAGGACGCAGTGTCAAAGGCTTTACTAAAGGAAAGGTAAACATCATATACTGTTCTCACTTCATCCACCAAACTAACAACCTCATTGCAGAAGGCATGAATTTCCCCTTTGTAAATCCATGCTGACTACTACCAATCACCTTCTTGTCCTTCATGTGATGGAAAATGCTTGCATGAAGGATTTTCAGTATGACTTTCGTAGGGACTGAGGTGAGAATGACTGGCCTGTAGTTCCATGATCCTTCCTTCCTGAAGATAAGAGAGGGACTTGCTCTCTTCCAGTCTTCAGGAACCTCTGCCAATTGCTACGGTGATTTAAAGATAATATAGAGTGGCCTCATAATGACAACGGGCAGCTCCCACAGTGCTTGTAGGTGCAACCTGTTTGGCCTCATGGATTTGTGTACACCTAGTTTGCTTAAATGCCCCCTAACTTAGTCCTCCATGAATGGTAAGTCTTCCTTGCTACTGAGTTTTCCTTTGCCCCCAGAAGCCTAAGGTTCCTGGGGCAGGTTTTATTTGTAAAGACTGAGGTCAAGAAGATATGGAGTACTTAAGACTTCTCCATGCCATTTGTCACCAGTTCTGCTACTGTATTCATTAGTTATTTCATACTCTTCCATGGTTTACCAAACTTGAGTGGTCACAGTTTTTTGAAACAAAGTGTGAGCTCATAAACACATCAAATTTATTAGATTAATTATGATAGGGATGTTCAAAAGTTTGGAATCCAAACCTGGATCATACAAAACCTGACAATCTATTTGCATTATTTAGAGTTATCGCCTTCCTTTTATGACTATGAAATTATTCTGCAGATTACAGTCTGGATCAACAACAAAGACATTTTATGTTAAATCTATTAGCTTCTTAATAGAACAATATCATTCAGTGCTATACACACTTGTGAGGTAGCAGTCTTTGGGTTCTATTTTCCCCCAGTGTTTTTCCTGTGGATTATTATCTCTGCAAAATTAAATTACCTTCTCAGTGTTGTCAATGTCATTAACTTCTATTGCAAACTTGTTTCTTTTTACCCAGTCTAAAACCTTGCTGTGTGTCTAATATCTTATGGGAATTGTGTTACCTAAAGACTCAGTATAGTTAAAATGTAGGTAATTATTTCAGCGATCTTTCTAGATACTGGCTTTCTGAATCATAGTAAGTAACGCAACTATCCTGACTTGCACATATGTCTGTAAGATAGATATCCTCTTTGATATGGGTAGCTATTGCTCCTTCTGTAGACAATTGCAGGCTGTATCTAAAATTTTCAAGTTAAGTCTGCATGTCCTTGCTTGATACATCGTTGTGCAAAGTTTGCTAATAGTATGTCCAACTAAAATCAGTCATTACATGGCTCTTCATTGGATCTTTGTTTTCCTGTTGTAGTCAGTGCAGTTACTCACCATGCAGTCTGTTATGATTTCAGTCAAGGACATCATCATATGTTCTCTATTGAGTCTTATGACCCATGGTAATGATAAAAGATCATTAATACTTCTTCCTAGCCAGTGAAGCCAAAATCTTTTTCATAGTAGCATAAACAGAATAAGGCAATACTGCACTGAAACAGTAGATTTATGGTGGTTTGAAATGAGTGTAGATAGGACTGCAAGTTCAAGAGAAAGTTTCAGAGTTAAAAAGACCCTCTGAAGACTGACCTTGATAGATGCTGTGAACAAATAGCTCCTGTTTCAGTTGAATGACTTCCCAGCACGACACACTTAAGCAAGTGTTATATTTTCATCTCTCTTTGTAACATGTGACTCGTCAGTCAAAGGCAATCAGTGAGGGGAAACCAAGTGAATTAAATTGGAGTGAAAAACCAGAGACAGCTTAATGTTTTATGCTGGTCATAGATTAACAATTTTCTGTTTCATGGGAGGGAGAAAAGGCCAAAGCATTCACACTGGTTTACAGTTTGTGCACTCAGTTTAAAAGATTACCATAATGAAATGGATTTCTTTTTTCATCAGTATAAAAATAATTTCTTGAAGTAAAATATCAGCATAATGTGGAAGCTGTCATTTATTATAACTGTATTATTCTGTTGGCCATTTAAAACAAGTCAATAGAAATAGTTCAGCTGTTCAGCTGACATTTTTTAGATGGATCAGGATGATATATAAACTGAGATCAAATTCAAGTATTTACATCTGTAAGTGCTGATTAATAATGTATATAGGATTTTTTTAAGCTATAATAGCTACTTTTTGCATTTTGTCTCTGAGGAAGGGCACTGAACCAAATCCAACATGTAAAAGTGGTGAAAAATTCTGCATATTCCCTGCTAAATATGTACTTTAAAATACATGCAATGAAAGATGTAATTTATGTGTTTGTGCTATATCATATCACTAAATAATTTATAGTACTTCGTTATTTAGATGTGACATTGAACCTGTAATAATACATTTAAATAATACTTGTAAGTAGTTAATATTACTGAGGAGTCATACCATTAAAATACTGCACCTAGTGGTTTAATGATGTATTTAATTGTTTGTGTCAGAGGAATTTTTCTTTGGGATTAGATTATGACTACCCTTTCATTTAGATTATGGTGGCCTCTCTCTCTCTCGCTCCAAGTGTTTAGGATTTTCCAGAACATAGCCAAAGATCTTTTCAGGGTTGTGTGTTATAATGCCAGGATCAGTGAGGTGAAAACAGGACAGAGAAGAGTTGAGAACTGTGAGAAGTGTTTTACAGAAGGAATTTTAAGGGCTGAGCAAAATTACTCTTTACCAGAACCAGAGGTGAGTAAGGAAGGAAATACAAATAATTCATGGTCCTTCACCTGAGTGACATTGCCTATATACTGCCACTTGTAGTGTCCTGTGTGATAAAGATTTTGATGCTTTGTAATATTATAGCTATTTTTACATATATGTTTTGGAAGTATTAAAATTCCTATATTTTTCACAAGGTTTGCTATTACAATAAAGGAGGATATGGGCCATCTTTGTATTTTTGAGACAATTATGCTCTCTGAAATAGTCCTAAGCAATCACTCAGCATTTCTTTCCTATGAGTACACGATTTAATGATTTTGACCTGGATAATTCAAAACTACAAAGGTTAAGTATGAATGGTTTGGCTGATGTGTGACCATGTTTAATCTCATTTCTACTTAGTATTTTGGAAAATTAAGCTGGAAAAACTTTGTGTGTACCTCCATTTACGGAGGAAGGTATTCTGAGTCTCTATTCTGTAACTTCTTTGGTGGCTTCTGTATTTATATGTCTACCTTATGAGTACAAAATATTTCCTGATTGTCATCCCCGGTAAACTGGAGCTTCTTATTTCACCAAAGTCATTAAATATTTATAAGAATAAGCAACTCTTATTATGTACATAAACTGAAGTAGGTTGGTTCTTGCTCTTGAAATGTCTTGCTGTTTCAGAAACATCAGTAAAAATAACAAAACTGTAGCACGGTGGAGTCTGGCCAATAACAAATCATTACTTCTCTGAATATATGAATTTATTATTTTTGAGGGAGAAGTTGCAGAAAGGCTAAAAGTGGTGGTTCCCATTTCTTTTACCCCCTAACACGTTTTCAGCAGCTTGACTAGCAGCCCTGACAGTCCCAGGAGGCCCTGCCAGCAGCAGGGGCACACCCTCCATCCCAAAACTGCTCCCAATAGCTTCAGCTGTTATTACCTGCAAAATACCAGGTACTTCTGTGTGACCTAAGATGTTAATCATGCTTACCTCATACGCATAATTTGTATATGGGATCTAGTTCATATGATTAGTGTAGTTATAATGAATAGTTTTATTTCCATGTCTGGAGAAACTGAATGCTACAGCCACTAAGGGCAGACTTGTCTAAAAGCTGCAGAATTTTCTTGAGCATATTATGGAAAATTAGGAGTATTAGTCAACAGAAGTTTTTATTTTTGCTTTCCTTTCTTAAATTTATTTAACCTAAAACATATGTATAACCTGGAAAGCTGCTGGCATTAAACCAGTTCATCTCACAATAATCACTATCTAGAGATTATAATCTGTAAATTTCTTCTAAAGATGGATCTATTTCCATCAGTAATGTAGTCATACATATGTTGTAAATAGAGGAAACGTTCACCAGTTTCTGATTCTTCAAAATGTGATTTGTTTTGCATTAAAAAATTGAAGTAGTTAAGTAAGAAAAACGTATTGAAAACATGCTATTAAAATAAAATCTATTCGATTTTGGAAAGTATATATTTATAAATAAATGTATGTTATGTTATGTATAAGTTTTAAATAATCCTTACAGTTTAAATTTGAGCATATATTTGATAGCTATCCTAATTAATGCCAGTCTTTTTTTTCTTCTTTTTGGAAAATGATGACTTTTATATAATTAAAACTAAAAATACTATTTTTTAAAAAGTATATTTAAAAAATGGTTTTTAATCATCCACATAGCAACCTTCTGAAAATAATTTTGTAGGTGAATAATAAAACCCAGGTAATATACCAAGAAAAAAAAACACCAGCTTTGTATGGTAATACATCTTTTTGCATGGGCAGAATAGTCTTATATAAGACCTAAGTATTTGTTTAGATTGCTTTTGTACCCTAACTTCCTCTCATATGTTGCTTTCATGGGATATGGACCTAATAATTTTTGCACTAGTTTACTGTAGAGATAATTCTTTAAATCTGACATACAGTGAAACTATAGTTTTTAATACTATGAGTAAGGTAAACACCACCATATGAATTTCCATTATGGTTTGCACCCTTTTTTCCATGATTAATTTCTATTCCACTTTTATAATTATTTATGCAAGTTATGCTTATTTATGCAAAAAATGAAAGACTTTTGTCATCCAGAGCTGCAAAGAAAACTGTTAGCACACACTTCTTCAGTTTTTCACTCTTTTTCACTCTCTTAATGTTTTAGCCTACAGTTGGATCTTAGGAAGAGGTTCTTTTCTGAGAGGGTGGTCAGGCACTTGAATAGGCTCCCCAGGGAAGGGGTCACAGCACTGAGTTTGGCTGCGTTCAGGAGGCGTCTGGACGATGCCCTCAGTCACACGCTCTGACTTGTCTGGCCCTGTGTGGAGCCAGGAGTTAGACTAGATGATCCTTATGGGTCCCATCCAACTCAGGAGGTTCTATGATTCTATCCTGTCATCTAATTTATAATATAAGAGGCAGTGTTCCATTTTGATATTTTTCTTATGTTTTCCAAATCATGGGAAAAAAAAAGAAAACCCTCCTACTTTTGCTTCTTAGTTTGACAGTCTTAATCCATCCTGAGGGGTTTTTCTCCAGTGTATGGATTAGCAAGAAGCCAAGCCTAATTAGCACAAAGAACCGTATTTTTCATCTCTTTAGGCATTTAATGTTTGTCTAGTTCTTTTCATCAAGGCAGTTGGATAACATTTAAAGTGTTTCACATCAAAACCTAGACAAAAGATTTGTTTCTGCTCTATTCAGATTTTGGTGGCATGTAAGAACTGTGAGTTTAAAGGCTTTGTTCAAAGGTTAGCAGAATGTGGGCTGTAGTTTGAAGCTATGTCAGATTTCCAGGATGACATGAATTTCAGGAGAGGTATCTCTCTCGTTAAAGAGCTACCTTTGTAATAGTTAAATCCAGTGAGATTACTTTCTTCTATAACAGCTCCAAAATAGAACATATTTATCCAGGCAGAAGTCTGTTGTGTTTTTTTTTTTAAATTAATTTTTTTTTCTCCTGTCTTCCATGATATTCCAGACCTTACTCATTTGCTTTCAAGTCTTACTTTTTTTACCCTCTGTGTAATTGTATTTCAGTTAGAGAAATGTAGATGCTTTGAATGAGAGCAGTCATGTAGGGTGTGTTTGCATTGCATGTCTGGTCCCTACTAGCAATCCACTGCTATTCCAGTTTGGGCTCTAAGTGTCACTGGATGGATACTCAGGCAGTTCAAAGAGTAGCCTGAGCTTGAAAGATTCTTGTGTAGTTATAGTTGTGAAGATATATCTGCACAGACCTCATACATCTATCAAAACCTTCACAGCAGGGCTGGCATTCATTACACAGGTTCTCTCTCACCCCAATGAGTTATAGTCATTCTACCCTTGTGGCACAGAGCAAGGACCTTAAGCTTTCTTCCTGTGGGTTAGGTGTGACTGTAGACTCAAAGGGGATTTCAGGCTACAGACAAGGCTGTGACATAGCCTGAGCTTGAGGCATTAATAATGTGGATAGTCAATGAGACATAGCATGAAAGTAGGTTGAATTAACTTTGTAAAGTCAGTTGCAGCTCTGTCATCAGAGGCTTGGGTTCTCTTATGTGTAACTCTCTCATCGAAATTGATGTTGAATGTGCAAATTGGGCTGACAGCTGTGTGTTCCGGTGGAACAAATGAAAAGTTTCTTGGAATTCAGGTCTGCTTTAGCAGCCTTGACTGCTAAAAACAACATCTAATGATACTAATATTTAAACAGTCACGACATTGAATAGTTGTGGAAATATTTCCACCATCCTCTTGGTGATGAGTTCATGAACCAGCTGTATAGCATACTCTGCCTCACTTTCCTACTCAGCTGTCTTCCTTACCACACTACCACAGCCCCTTCATCACCTCTGCTCTATTTCTATTGCTTTTCTCTTTCATGTGACTTGTGCTTCCCTACCTGTGCCTTTTGAAAGAAGAACGCTCATATTTTCTTTGTTCACAAGAAATTATCTCTGCCACCTGTTTCATTTCACAAATGAAACGAAGGAATTCTGAGTTCATATTACCTCCTTATTCCACAAGATCTTTGGCATGGATGCAAAAGTGTGCAGAATGGAAAAAGAACAGTTTTAGATGCCCTAAGGTGTCTGTGTCTGAGGCACAGACATAGAGCTGGTAAATCTGGCCCAGAATGATCCACAACTTTGCTGACTGGGGTAAATTAATTTCAGGACCTAGCATTCATTTAGGCAACTGAATCAAAATTATTTTATTGTAAATTATATGAGAGGTTTTTATTGAAGCAATGTTGTTAAATTTCATCAAGCCAGATTCATCAAAATTGGTTTTATTCTTTCAGAAAAAAAAATTTTTTTAAAAAAAAATGTATCTCAATTTTGGTCTAAAGATCTCATTATCCATTCTGGTACTTTGTAGTCTGTCTTTGTTCATTGTTCTAAAAATTGAACTCTAATTCTGCACGCTTTCTTCCAGGAACTACCTGTATTTCTATATTGCCTTTATAGCTAAGTATAATTTTTTCATTGTCTTTGTATCAGGGTAGTAAGGCACTTCATTTGACATTTAACCATAAAACTTCACAGATTCTGTCGAGATTTTTATGGTCCTCAGTCCACTGAAATAGCATCCCCCTTTTTTAATCCTAGTAGGAAATTTGATCAAGTGAAACTAATTGTTCTTCTTGGTGACACAAGTATAGAGCTCAGGAGGACAGACCTTAGAGGTCTTTGGCCAACAGGCAGAATTTGCATAACAGGTTTACTGTTACAGCAGAACTGTGAGCAAGAGAAAGAAAAGGAAGTTATGCCTCTCATTTGGTTCCTTTGGCATCTACTTGTTGAAGATGAAAGAATTTTAAAGTATAAAGTATAGCTTCTCTATGAATCAGAAATATGACCAATAGTATTTTCTGTCACATTCATATAGTGGTATGCTTTAGCATGGCGTATGTTATCACTGTGCCTTGAAAGAGAAAGCCACCCTTTTCAAGAACAGTACTGAATGCATGCTTGAAGCAAGACTGAGAGCAAGGATGTGCTTATGATGGATTTAAATAGGAATGCTTTCCAAAACAAAATTATACACTGGATGGCCAATTGCTAAGTTGTAATTTTATTTTTAAAGTAAATGTAACACTGGCGGCCTTGAGTTTGCTGGATTGCAGTAGTGACTGGCATTTACATCTGGTTCATTAGCATGCCAGTGAAAAATTTCATGTGGCAAAAATCCATTTGGTTAATGAACCACCTTTTAATTAGACCCTGAATTTTCAAAGGAATACAACGTTTTGGTGTTTTGTTTGGTGGGGGGTTTTTTACCTCTCAGTAATGTAATATAACTCCATAGAACAGTTGCAAAAATGAATTGAATGACAGAAATATTTTCAAGCAAATTAAGCAGAATATTTGTTAGGTGCTCAGACATGTAAGGCTTTGTTTTGCTTTGCCAGACCTTTCTGAGGCCAATAGAAAGGGCCAGGTTACACAAGAAAGAGTGTTTTCCTCTATTTCATAATAGAACCCTTTGGGTTTGAGAAAGCCTCAATAAAGCTAAGATACTTGTGGCTTCTTCAGGTGGTTTATACTGGTACTTTGATGTGCAAGCTGTAATGAACACGCGTATATTATCTGGCAGACTTTATAAAATCAGTCAGCCACTAAGCCTGAAAAAAAGTCTTTCCAAAAAAAACACTTTAAAAAAAATTAAAAGTTGTCCCCAAACTTAACTCCTTTTAATGTGGAGATGTGTCAGAGTTCAGACTGTGAAATACTGCTTGTCATTTTGGCAGATACTTGTTAAAATATGACTAAATACAGATTGGATGAAAAAGATATGTAGGTGGTAACTAATGATGTAAAGTTGTAGATCTTTTTTGCATAATTTCTGATCAGTAGTTTTAAGGTTGCTATAATTAACCAGTCATTTAATGAATCTTACTGAAAAACAAAGCAAAGGTATTCAAGGTTAGTATGTTTCCTCATGACTTCTGTAACCTCATCTGTTGTACTGTTCTTTTTTCATTCCCCTCTTTTTCACTACCCCAACAGTTCCTTCTGGTCAGTCTTCCTACTAACTATAAAATCAATGTTGCTGTGCCTGCGGATGCATACCCCAATGTCTGACCTGACCTCTGTAAGGGCCAGGAATACAGTAAAAAGGCAGGTGAAATTCAAGGAAACTAATGTGAAGCTATGCACACACACAAAAGAAATCCAATTTCACTTCATATATACAATGAAGCTGTTAGATTCAGCAATGAGATTTTGAGCTGTGACAGTTCCATGTAAGTATTTGCTAGAAAATCAATTGTTTTTAAAAAACCAGATTGAATGTTATGAAGTCTTAGAAGTGAAATAAAATCCAAAAACATTATGCCACCTTACAAGATCTAGTGCTCTCAAGCTTCAAATATCTTGCATTTCTAATTTCTTCACCTCAAAAAGTATGGTAAAACTGAATCATGTACAGGGAACGACAAGGATGATTTTAAAGCACCGAAAAATGGTTGTGTGAGGAATAATGAAATAATTTCTTCAGCCTGGAAAAACAAAAGTATGATAGAGATTGTATAACAGAGTAGATTGACAGGTTGGCTAGGGCTGCATGTTTTGCTCACCACACACCAACTGAAGGGCACCAAAACATATCTGTAGGAGCCAGGTTCAGAAGAAAAAACAGGACATAGTCCTTCCTGCAGTGTGTAGCTGAGCTGTGGAAGGGTTTACCAAAGGATGCTGCAGAACACAAAGTTTACATCAGCACAGGACAGAAGGATTAGAAGTCTTTGGAGGATTACTGAACAGTTTGTGCAAAACCAGGTATCTGAGTTGTATGTGGTGGGAAGACGGCAGAGTATATGGAGGAAGCATCATAGTACTTTCATGTTCTTACACGCTGCCTTAGACATAGGGCTCTGTTAGCTGTAGGATGCAGAGGTAGTCTAGCATCTCACTGTCATTTTTCTTTCATTTTTGTATTATTTTATTGTAAAAAAAGAAGAGAGAAAATATTCTCAGTTAACAATGCTGATTGTACTGATGTTATCCACTGTCTTGTTGCACTGATCTAGTACTGTTAGGAATGTTTTGTAGCACGTCCTTAATCTGATAAGAATTTTCTATCTCAGAAAGCAATTAGTTCCCAGAAATGTTGCTAGGGATAAATTAAATGTTGCTGGCCAAATTATTTTGGGGAACTATTTAATTCTATGTAGTTACTTCATTTTATAGTTTATGAGTGATCCTGGAGAGAAAGAAAAGGGAAGAGCTGAGTCAGTGTAGTTTACCCTGCTGAGTATTTTACTCACATTAGGTTGTTTCATATTGGATTGTTCTAATATCAGTCAATACATAGAATTGAAAACTTTCCCTTGCTAAGAAGCAACACTTCTTTTTAAGGAACTATGTATACCTTTCTTATCATACAGAAGTAGTTTATAATTGTTTTCTAAAGGCTTTCTTCATACTAATGAACCATTGATCTCTTTTTAATGCCTGACTAGCTGATCATGTTTCAACTACAATGAAATTGCCACTTAAGTCTAGAAAAGATCTGATATTACAATACAAGCTTGTCTGCAGGTAAGACTTTCAGTCCTGTGACAGATACTAGGTCAGGTAGAATTAAAGGAAGGAACCACTGGCTTTCCTACATTGTGCTTTGCTCTGGAATAACCTTATTTTACATAGTTTTGTAATTTTTTTGTTTCAATTCATAAACTAAGATATTTAATATCATATTACACCCACCTAGTTCTGTACAAATATCTAGCTTGCAGGAGGCAAATATGATTAATAGTATTTTCTGAATATTCTGAATTTATCCACTGCTCCAGTTATAACAGGAAATTGTGAGGAATGGGTCTGCCAAGGAACAGATTGAAGCTGGAATTGAAGCTGGGCTTGAAGCTCTTGAAAGGTTGTAATAAAACATGTGTTTACTTTGGGTGAATGTACGTGATTGCTCTATCTTGACAATCACTATTAATCTAATAGGTCACTTAGATGTACCAAAATGTTGGTGGTAAAATATAATAACTGTAAAGCACCTTGTCTGAATGCAGAATTTTCAGTTGGCAACCGTTTTTTAACAGTTGAAGAGAAGCCTCTCATGGATGCCGCTATAAATTAATCTTGAGCTCACAGATGTTATTTGTGTAAAGTAAATCTCTACAAAAAACCCACAAACCAAACAAGATGACAAAAAAAGCTTAAATGTAAAGGAAATAGTTTGAGCCTGAATTTATTCAAAGAAGGCTAAAATATTTTAAGCAATCTATTATCACTTCCATGCCTCCAGTTTTCACAAGTAGCACTATTCGCATCTACCTGCTTGTGAAATCTATGAAAGCAGGGAATAATCAACAGCTATGAAAGAAACAAGAAGAAAAAAAAAAAAAAGCCCAGCGGCTGTGTGTGATGATTAAGTCAGAAATGGTACCGAGGAAAATAAATAAATAAAGTATTTTTATGGAAATTGAGAAAGAAAACAGCCTATGGATTGTTTTTTAACTGCTTCATTGTGCCATTTTTAATGCAGCCAGCTTATGATTAGCTGAGTAAGTGGAGCTTTTGAATGCTTTAGATGAAATAAGAGCATGGATAATAATAAAATAATGTAAAATTGGGCATTCGGTATTACTGTTTAAGTTTAGTGGAAAGAAGAATGCAAAGCAATGTCAGTGACGCAGCTCAGAGTCTCGTACAAGCGCTGACTGGAACTGAGAAAAAACATATCTCAGTGCCCCTCGAATATGGCTATACTGCTTTCCTGACATTTTCGGTGAATTGAAGCCCATTTGTGTTGGGCAAAGGAGCCAAAGAGGGTTGGATGCTCCTCAAGAAGGAAATCTTGGCAACACAAGAACAGGCTGTCCCAGTCTGTCGGAAGCGGAGTCGGTGAGGAAGGAAGCCAGCTTGGCTGAGTAGAGAGATCCAGGAAGATATTTGGAAAAAGAGGGAAAAATACGAGCTTTGAAAGAAGGGACAGGTGTCTTGGGATGACTACAGGAATACAGTGAGATCATTTAGGGAGAAAGTCAGAAGGGCTAAAGCCGAACTGAAACTCAGACTGGCCAGTTCTGTAAAAGAGAATAAAAAGTCCTTCTGTAGATATATTAACAGTAAAAGAAGGGTCAGGGAGAATCCCCACCTCTTGTTGGAGGCAGGGGGAGCATTAGTGACAAG
>VZTU01011122.1:2818-82075 GCA_013400835.1 Zapornia atra
TCGGATTCACATAAAGCATTCATTATTTCTACCTATTCCATCGGTCCTTCCCACTGATACATAGTAGAAAACCCCATTCAAAACACTAAGCTTCAGGGATTCTGGCCTCTGAACCGCGATGATCAAAATGCAGTTATTTTGCCAGCAGATAAGCAGCATAACACAAAGCCTAGAGAGAAGTGCTTAGTCTCTACAGATCCATCAAAACAAATAAACACTCTTTAATTACTGTGGGGAGAGATTTCTAGGCAACATTTTTAACTATGTTACAGAAAGCGTCATGTAAATTTAAAATTGTAAATTACAGAACTCTGAAAGTGTTCTATGACTGCCATTTCACAAAATTTGACACCAGATAACTGTATTTTATACCCCTCTGCCCACTCCCCTCCCCCCACTTTTTTTTTTTTTAAAGAATGTTTTTCCACTCCCTGCACAGCACATTTGTCTCAGGACAACAGCATCCTCCACATCATAACACCGCATTCTAGAAATTACTTTTCATTGATCTATTCTGTTGTTGTAATTGCATATATACAGTACACAAGACTATGGTGGAGGTCCTATCCAGAACACAACTATATTTTTATGTGTGTAAAGTGTAGAGCTGACCAACTCTGGAGTAAACAGGCAGCTTAAAGCAAAATGGTAGACACCATTAAAAGAAAAAAAGCAGCTGGTAGATTGAGCAGGCGATTAGAAAAAAAAGGTAGAAGCTTAGTGTTCCCAGAAAAAATATTTTAAGAGAATGTTATCAAATTGAATTGTTACTTCAACTAGGAGAGGAGAAAGGCAAAGGACACTTGGTGAATATTAGCAAAAAAGCTAGCCTTATTGGTAGACAGCAGTGATCTACAGTTCTGCATAATAGGCTCCCCGCTCTATAAATCTGCTCTACTCCACAGCACTTTCCTGAGAACGTGATATATTTCTAAAAAGTTCCATCTAAATGTCACCCTGAAAGCTTGCTGTGCTGAGGACCATTCTAAATGTCAGAACGGTCTCACGCGACCTATGACTGACTTTAGGATTAGTCTGTGCCACATTTTCCCAAAATGAATTTATAAGACTAAGTTATGTATTTGGAATTTAGATTTTGATCTGTTCCATTATCCAGTCTCCTTGCTCTCAAAAGCACAGGCTGTTTTCAGCTTGCATGGCTGCATTTTGGGTATCTTTCCGCAGGTGCCAATGCCTTTACAGAATGCAGAGAAAAGTACACTAAATTAGCTCCACAGTCCAGCAACCATGAAAAAGATACAAGAGCTGGATCCCCTACAGCTGTCCTAACACAGAAACAGACACAATCTTTAAGCACCTTTGGAAAAAAAAGGCTTGAAATTCATTAGGCATCTAAATTTGACCTAACAGAGCTAAAGAGGTTA
Source organism: Zapornia atra (assembly GCA_013400835.1). Classification (NCBI taxonomy): domain Eukaryota; kingdom Metazoa; phylum Chordata; class Aves; order Gruiformes; family Rallidae; genus Zapornia; species Zapornia atra. The sequence goes on from VZTU01011122.1 coordinate 4,204, forward strand.
TTCAGGCATTAAAATGAAAGTATAAGTATATGGGGTGGGGGTATGCTGAAAGTAAGTATGGAATTAAAGATCTTCACAGTTTAAAATCACATGAAGGACACGCATGTGTTAGCTTAAAGGAGAATACCACCTAGTTTCCAATGGACTTATAAAATGCTTCATGTTATGTTCACTTTCTTGTTTCCAAAATCATTAGCATCCATATACTCTTTAGCATCATCTGATCCCACATTAGTTATCAGAAAATCAAAGTGAGGAGAACCCCTGACAGAGGAATGGATTCTTTCATATAAAATGTATGAACTCTGTTTAAAGCTTTACTGGGATTTGGTACATTTGTAAAATGTTGGTGAATTCTGTGGGTTCTAATAAGCTGAAGTTCTACCCTTGAGAAACCCGATTCTCTCTTACAAAATACTTCTTTACAGAAGTTGTAGTTTTGCTCTGGATATCCTACTACTATCCAGATTAAAACTAGCAAACTTTGATGAACGTTTTTTCTTTAATGAAACTCACTGTGCCGTACTCCACAAAAAATTAATTTAGACAGCAGGAATGTTTTATTATCAAATATATGACCACCTAAATCAGGAACAGCTCTTGACACATGTATCTGAAAGAGCACAGTTGACTACACAATGGAAGTGGCATCTGGCTTGTGACCAACAAACTGTACAAATATGATGTTCTTTGAACAACTTAAAGAATAGTACTTCAGAAAACAAACAGGACAAGACTATAATAAAAAAAATAAAATCAAAAGCTATATGCAGGCCCTCTGAAGCAAAATTAATTTCATCATAGAGGCTATACATTGTCATGATAGTTTGAATGAGCAAATTGAATTGGGGGGCAAAGCTCATCTGATAATGCTAATAGTAGTCCTTATCACTTAGCACTGTAATAAAAGTTAGCCCACAAACTAGAGAGGGTATATAGAAGAGGTTAATAGCACAATCATCTAAATGTACAGTTAGTACTCTGCCAAATTCACTGCATTAGATTTTATTTAGTGTTACTCTACTGCATCCTGCATTACCAAGTGTAAAATAAATTGCACTTTCATAGCACACTATAACTGGTTTATGACTTCTATTTATCAGAAATATTTTTAATGTTTCTAGACAAAATATATAGAAATACTAAAAAACTGCATGTGTTGTTACTCTCTCACCTTTGTTATGAAGTATCTTGAACATGCTTTGAAAGTGTTTGTTGAAAATTGGCTTGCTTTGTTCTACTGCATTGGGTTAAAGTGCTAGGTAATTCCATAAATTTAGCTTGCAATTTCATTGGGTTACTATAGAAATCCTACCTCAATTTTTCAAGAAGCTTTGAAAATTTCATTTCTGTGCTAAACATCAAGCAGCTATGCTTTATACACTGACCATGTCACAGAGAGCATATCTAAGAGATTAAACATCACAATCAGAACTCACTTCAGCTAAAGGTGCAAACACATTAAGCTCCAAGAGAAACTGAAAGCAGCATTTACGTTCATGTTTTGGGCCTTCTACTTTGCTTTGGTTTGTGGTAGTCTTGGGCATCACACTCCAGTGACCCTTTTCTGTAGGAAGTGGACCCATGCACAAACACAGAGGCAGAGCAAGTTCAAACAAAATAACCCAGCATCACTACAGCAGCAATTCCCCAGGAAACTCACTAGGATCAAACCATAGGAGGAATGATTGTGTTCCCAAATATTAACAAACTTCTTTCATAATCTTAGGAAACTAAGGCAGGCTATTCTGGAATTACCCACTATAACCTTTTATGCTGTATGCATCCTTAATGTAAACACTGGCAGAAATCCTAGACCTCTTAAATACCCAATCCACATTTCTGAGATACTGTTGGCATCTCCATATACTCAAGGTTATAAACAAATTGGGGGTGACGGGAGCAAATCCCCCTCCCCCCACTCCCCCCAACAGTGTAACAAACTAATTCTAGAACAAACAGGTATAGTCATGTAAAAGAAAATTGATGCAAAGCTTCGACACACTTTCATTGTGATTAGTTCATCTTCAGCTACTGCTTGACCCTCCTGAGTGTTACATGACTGTAAACACACAGGATGACTCTAACCTGTCAGTTTAACTTTGGAAGATGTTACTGAAATGTCCTTGTTCATCAATCCATGGCAGTTATTTACCTGGGGACCTAAATTCTAAGAATTACAGGTCATGTTACTATACATGGGCATTAAGATCTGTGCAATATAACATGTACAGCCAAAGTTACCAATGTACATACTGAAAAATGAACCTCCATTGTCTCTAAAAGAAAAACTCAAAACCAGTGACAGATGACTGACAGGCTGGATCATGTTCCATATAGTTTAGGCACTTTCTTTTTGTAGGATCAGTATGCAGCATTCAAGTGTTTACAGATTAAGTCCTAAAGATTTTTGAAAGGGAACAGCTAAAAAAAAGGGTTCATATAAAGATTCTATGATACTTTGAGATATAACAAGAGCTATATAACTCATCTAGGGTCAGCCAAAACCATGTCAGTTGTTTTGTTGTTGGTTTGTGTGGTTTTTTAAAGCAGCATGAAAACAGAGCACACTCACACAACAGACTACACACTCTAGTTCAAAGCAGGGATTTTAATTTCACTGCCACAACACATCCTCAATGGAGAAGCTATTGGCTACTGTAAGGTATTTCCACTCTCCCCACCACAAAAAAAAAAAATCCATGAAAAACCTAACTTGTTCTGATGAGGAAACAGTCTCTTTTAAAGACTCTCATTTATGCAAAAAGAATTTTCTTTACCAAACCCCTGTATTTTCTACTGAGTTTTAAACATGCAGATGGTGGGAGGTGTGGGGTGTACGTGTTTGAACTAGGTCCTTTGATTTGCAGGAACTTACTTGAATGTTAAAGCAAAGTTGGGCTCAGGAGGAGCTGGGAGGGTCTGGTTTTGCTGGGGTGGAAAAACTCAGCTCAGGTCTGCACTTCATCAGCAGTTTTCAAATCCAAGGAAATTGTGTACTTACAGCTAGGAGGACAGTTTGCTTCAGAGAAGAAATGAGAAAAAACAGGTTGCTTTCTACCGAGGAAGCAGAAAGTCCTCTTTAACAGAGCCTGGCATTTGAAGAGTAGTGACCACGTTTTCCAGGGAGTCTAAATACTGCCTGTCTAGTGACACACACAATGAAGTGGCTACTACAGCTCACTGAAGATAAAAAGCAAATAGTGCCAAGATGCTAACTGCAAGGTGAGGGCAGATAACTGGAGTAAGGGGGGAAGTTTTTCCAGTAGCAATAGTGGAAAGAACAGAGGTGTGAAGCTGGGCCTGGGAGATGGGGCCTGCCGCTTCTACCCTGCCAACCACTGCTGCTTTCACCCCTAGCTCCACATGGGCCCCAGGGTACAGGGCCAGCCTCACCAGGCACCCCAGCCCTGCTTCAGCCTGGCTGAAGCCTCACCTTTGGGCACCCCACACCTCAGCCCAGCAGTGGGGCTGCCTGTCTCAGCCCCACTGCCAGTGAGAACTGGTCCTGCCCTGCCTCACCGGGCACCCCCCTGCCATGGCAGGGTGCCTCAATGCTGGCAGGGAGAGCTACCACATTGTTTTTAGTCTCCCTCTGAAATGAATCTGCTACCATCATCCTCTCCTAGTACTTCAGGATTTCTCAGGTGAAAGGGGTACCTTTTCTACCTGGATAAAAAAATAATTTAATCTCAAACTCTTATTTTAAAAATAGGGAACTCTTTTTACATTCCACCTTTACAATTCTCATAAATTTTTATACTCCCTCAACTTCTTTATTCCTCTCAGCCTTTTCTTAGGTCTCTGCCACTCATTCCCCCCCCTCCCTTTTCTGCAATTGCATTTTGTACTTTCTTGTTCATCCACCTCAGCCTCAACCCCCCTGCCCCTTTCTATTCATACTGTATTTATTGCTGTATTCCACACATCATTTGTGGGCAGCCATTAACTCATCTTTCAATGCTTTTCATTTCCCTTCTGGGTCCCTTCTTTATATTGTTTCATCCCCTTTTATTTCAAACAGCATTGCACACCCCCAGTTAACATTTCTTTCTGTTTTGAACTTCAACTTTCTTTATATTCCCAACAGAAACAAACAGATCATTGCTACCATTGAGATGCCAGCATCCCCCCATCCTGCAAAGCACTGGTGTGACATTTCCTCTGCTGCACAGTGCCGACTACAGGAGCAGACTTCTCACCATCACTTGTGATGCAAGGGGATACACTACATCAATAAGCAAAAAAGCACAAGAAAGCATAGAAAATACATAATAGTGAGTCCAAAGAACAAAAGGGAAAGGCAAGAAATACAGAGAGATAACAAGCTCGGCAGCATTATCCTACAAGTCGAACATGTTTCAATGCTTCCTCTTCAACCACCACCACAGACGTCACTTACCATGTGAGCAGCACCATGCTGCTATGCTGGCCCAACCATCATGTGCAACTCCCCAGCAGCCAAAGCTCAAAACCAATCAGCTCTGGCTCTCCTTTTAAACGTTGCACAAATTCTTATACATACTCTCAAGAGTCTTTTACACTAATTCATACATTGCGGATTTGGTTACAGATCCTGATTATGTACTCAGATACTAACCAAGCTTCCAATATATTTAGTAGGTCATACACTATTGTTCCTATTGTTGAGGCAGGGGGAGCAATGAAAAAAATGAATATCCCATTAAATCATTTAGATTACAAATACTCTTGGTTTTGCTTCTCTCTACCTCTAATTATTCCATTCTGCCAATGTTGCCAGTGCCAGCACCGTTTTCACATACCACATCATGATAATTAGTAGCACAAACTTCTGATCTCTGATGTAGGAATTTTCACCAATTAACAAGTTAACAGTTAATTAAGCTTAAACAAAACAAAAAAAATCTCATCATTAGCCGATGCTTGTGCAGCCTGACATTCTCAGTTTCATTGTCATAGTCTAGTTGCAGGGAGCAAGGCAGGTGAGGGTAGATTGGAAACTTCAGCATCTAGGTGGTGTTGTGAAACAATAGGCAGACACCAACCTGATGACTGATAATAGCCCTCCCAGCTCTATTCTGTGCTTTGTCATATTTATTAAACCAGCAGCCACTTAAAGACCAAGCCATCTAAGCCAAGAGCCATGTAAGAAAATTCTTCAGGATGAGAAGTAGGTAGTTATCTAGTTGGATGTATCACAAAACTACAAGTATGTATAGTGACACCTTTGAGGTGCTATGCATTTTTGCAGAAGTCAGAGTAAGGCTAAATGAATGCAAGTGACAAACATTACAAAAAGGCTAATTATCAGAAAAATAAGATGGTTGTGTTTTTACTTAGGACTTGAACAGGCACCTTCATTAACTATTAAAAAGTCAAGGCGATTTTTTGTTTGCAAAATCTTGTGAAATTATTCTTTTTAAAAATAATTTAAAGATAATTACTAGAGTGGGTGGGTGGAAAGAGCTCTGACACCACTTCACACTTAAGTCATAGCACAGGAGATGAAGCAGCAGGTTTAGTTACCCTTGCTTGGGAAACACAGTTGGTTTTTGTTGGGTTTTAGCAATCAGAAAAGTAAGGCTGAAAAAAACTCAAGGCAAATAACAAATCATAGCTTAGCTTCATGCTGCAGTTTAGACATGTCTGCTTTTCCCCAGAAAGAGTGGATTTTCTCCAAATTCCAAACAAAGGAGTGCTGCCTCTAACATGCTCCTTTCTTCTCTTTCAAAAGAAATAATGGGTTTAAATATTCATCCGAACTTTGGTATCATTTTACAAATTTGGTTACTTGTTTTGTAATGCAATCAGAATTTCAGTAGTTCGTATGCAGGTCCTTAGAACCACTGTGCTGACAAGCCCCAGCACCACCCACAAAGGATTCTCAGATTAAGTAAAACTTCATTCGTCCATTGGAACTTCTAGTTTGTGCTCCAACTCTTACAGCAGTGGTAGAAAGGGGATGGACACTTGTGTATTTTCAGAGTCAGTTTTGCCAGTGGTGTTTAGCTTTATTAAATAGGTATAACATACAAAAAACATGAACATTTTACATTTAACATGCCTGTTTCTCTCCTTAAAAACAGCACATGATTTACAAGGTGCTAGAGACTCTCAGATGCTATGTTCCTTGTTCCTAATCTCATCACTACATCATAGGACAGAAAAGGAAGAAAAGTCTCTGCATGTTGTTAGCCTCCCCCATGCCAGTTGTAAGCCACCCACAAATGCAGCCTCCCTCTGTAACACCTCCTGACACACGAGAGATGATGATTTCAGGCCTCTAGTGTGAATATAAAGAGTCTGGATCATGAGACAGGCTGAGACAGTTGGGCTTGTTCAGCCTGGAGAAGAGAAGGCTCCTGGTAGTTATAATTATGGAATAACAACATTTAAAGGGGTCCTACAGAAAGTAAGAGAGGCAATGCAGTGATAGAACAAGGGGTAATGTCTTCAGTCTGAAAGAGGACAGGTTCAGGAAGAAATTCTTCCCTGTGAGGGTGGTGAGGTGCTGGCACAGGTTGCCCAGAGAAGCTGTGGCTGCCCCCACCCTGGCAGTGTTCAAGGACAGATTAGATGGGACTTCGGGCAACCTGGGCTAGTGGAGGTACGGTATCCCTGCCCATGGCAGGGGGGTTGGAACTAGATGGGCTTTGAGGTCCCTTCCAACCCAAAGCATTCTATGATTCTATGAGTTAGCCACTGTCCACAACCTGAGAGATGATACCATAATGAGTTGCTATTACCATATTTTCATCTTCCAGAGGGGAACGAAATGGCCTGGTTTACCACCACTATACACAAAAGTTTCATTTGTATTTAAGAAAAATGCCTTATTAGCAAATCACAAAAGTAGCTTTCTAGGCAAATTCTTTTCATGCCATCATATTCATCACTGTGTAAAGAGTATCTTGGTATGGATCTGAAATGACATGACTCTGTTAAAGTTTCCAAATATAGGAGCTAGTTCTTTAAATTCAAACTGCTGATCCACTCAAATGTTCCTCTCTGGAGGTCCCACATGTAGCACACAGTGTTATGACAGCAACCGTCATGTTCATCCACTCAAAGTGAAAGGCAAGAGAGAATAAACCCCATAATCTTAGCTTTAAATTAACTTTGAACTTCATTTTGAAAAAAAAAAAAAAAAAGGAACAAGTACTCCCCTAATTACAGACTTACTTTCTTTTTAATTAACCAGAATAATTGAAGCATGACTTCTTAAAAGCCTCTTGCTTAACATCTCCCACAGTGGAAGCTTTTTGCTCTTTGCCAAACAGCATCAAGTCTTAAAAAAACTTCTGGCTGCACAGTCTGCTGGCTTATACTACTGTACAGTGTACGTAATGTCTTTCTTACAAGCACTCATGACTTCAAAAAATGTAATTTAAGTTCTGTTTTTCAACTCTGATTATTCCAAAGAAAATAACCGCAGACTGCAAAGGGAAAATATCCTCTCTTGATCATTCCAAATTCATAGAAGCACTACTTAAGATATTATTTTCTTACTTCTTTTTTTTTTAAATAAACCATTAATGGTAACATCAGTATTTAACAAAAGCTTTTTTTTCCTAAGGAACATGTATTTTAGTCATGTACAGCAAGTTTTTTGCAACATCGTATTAAGTAAAATGTAATGGTTCCATCCAGTGGTCAACTCCAGCATTGCAGACCTAAGATCAAAAAGCCAAACAAGAAATCTTTCCACTAAACTAATTGAAAAAATGACCTAACAACACGGGAAAGAGAAGAAGCAACTTTCTGAAGTCACACGGTAAAGTCTTTAGTAATGTATTAGCATGATCAGATCCCTTTACAAAATATCTTTCTGTAAAATTTCTATTTGTACGACACATATAATTGAAAACACATTTACCTGTTGTTAGCCTTTTGAAATCACAGCACAATAGAAATTTTACTTAATGTCCTAGCTATTACAAAAATTAATATTTCCATAATGCTGGATTATAAATAACTTTCCAAACACCTGTCTTCTCTTTCCTTTTTTTTGTAACATGCAGCATCCAGAGGATCCAATGCAGAGCTCATCAAGATAAAAATTACAAAGGCACAGACAAAGAGACTCTCTCCTAGGAACATTCAGCATTGTTTATGTCCCCCAAACGTTTCAGCTGAAAGTGTCAAATCCAGATGTATTGGTCACAGATGACTGACAGCAACTTCTGTAGTACAGATACAGCCGGGAGAAAAAAACACCCATTTTTTTATCATCACTCTGACCCACTGTTCCTTCGCATATGGAAAAAAAAAAAAAGAACTTGTCAATGGAGTCCTCTGGGCACCTTAAATGAAAGAGAAAATCTGACTCTTACGCACACAGAGACAGGTAACTGTCATGGAAAGAACCAGTGGATTTTGCTGAATTGCCCACAAATTAGAAATGCAGAGCAGGAGCAGCCGATGCCGCCTGGCAGACGTGCCACCTCCTACAGGCTCAGGTAGCGCGCTGCACATGTTTATGTCGTGTCAGCAACTTTCACCACAGCATTCATAAATATTAGATGCTGTTAACTCTTTCTGGTGTTCTGGATAACCTTCCTCTGAGAGAGACGGTTTCTGCTTGCCCTGTCTCAGGTCATTAAGATCAGTCAAACTCACAAGACACACAGATCGTGACCTTGTCGAATCCAGTCATTCAAAAGACAGCTTCAGTTAGGGAAAAAGCAGAATGTGAACTGCTATTTTCATGTTCCCTATGTACTGGCACAGACACAGTGTCTTTGTTATTAAATAGGCATAATGCTTCCCACCCACGACTGCTCTTGTCTCTTCCAGCAACCCATATGGTGCCATTCATCTTTTCTCCCTCTCCTCCCCTTTTCTTGTGCCATTTTGAGTTGAAATCCATAAAGATTCAAGAACAGGGCAAATTAGGAATAAAGCTTTCTTCACACTCATTCTCCCTATAAACCCTGCCATTAACCTTAAAAGCTACTTCCCTACTCAGAGATCAGTAACATTTCCCAAAGAGTTTAACAGTGCTAACGCTGATGCTTTTATACCAGCAATCCAATTTTCTGAGCAGTGACAGCTTCTGCTTGGCTTATAAGAAGTTTGCAAGTATTTCTTTCAGAAGATAGCCATCAAATGAACATCACAGCCTGCCATTAACCCCAGGCTATGTCCCAGAGGCTAGACACCATTCTACATTTTACACTAGGAAGTACAACAGATCGGAGTAGGGGAAAAATAGAATAAAATCAGCGTTGCTTAAACAAGTTCAGTGCATCTTTCTGATGATTTGCCAAGTTCAGGCACTGGGAGGTGTATATTGCAGCCGGCTTGTGTGGAGGGGGAATGGAGAGAGCAAGCTGAACTGCTGAAGAAACAAAATTGTACCTCAAAAGCTATTAAGAAAAAATAGTTGTTGTCTTCTCCAAGGTGAGTAGCTTGACTGGGATTTGACCAAACACAAAGACTATCCCTACTCCAAGGCATCCAAAGCCCTACCAACAACACAGGGGAAAACTAAAGTAATTAAAAAAAAAAAATCTTGAATTTCAGAATTGAAAGATCACCTCAGGACATAGATGATCCTGTCAGTAACACATCTGTGTAGGAGGAGCTCCTACAACACAAACCTGCTTCCGAGTTCACCCCAAGGTCCCCACAACTCTGGGATATGTAGTCTGGTATTTCTGCACATGGCAAGAACCACACTCACTTCCCAAGGGCTCTTTATATTTCTTATCTCTCTGTGCCACAACCCCAGACCAGTATCTGGGCATCTTACCATCTCACATCTACACGCGACAGAGAAGTCTCTCTACCAAGTGGAGTAGTAGGCACAGAGGCGTTAAAGCTAGATCTACAAATGGCACAGTCCTTAAAACCCTCAGCACTGGCAAGTCTTAGTATTTGGTTACCCTGTAGCCTACATACATACAGCTCTGAAATGAGACAGTGAAAAAACAGAAGTAAAGACTTCAGCAACTACTACTTAGCAGGATGCTACCACATATACCTAACAGGAGGATGTAATAAAAGATTTGCTGTTAAGCAAGTTTTACTAAGATTTATTAAGCAAGTTTTGACCTCTCTAGATGTCAAGTCCCACATCTATTCCTAAATCACTAAGATACAGGATTGAGCCTTTACCCTTAATCATGTGCCTTTCTCCAATATTAGGAAATGAGGCCTCGAAAAGCTGAAATCAAAAATCCAGCTGATTTCATTGAATCAGCACATAAACACTTACTTAAAAAGCTTTAAAAAAAAAAAAAAGGCCAGGTGAGGGGGAAGAGGGAAGTTAATATTATCACCACTGGATAATATGCAGTAAATGTGAACAAAATGGTCCTTAAAACAGGGACTGGAAAAAAAAAAAAAAAAAAAAAAAATAAAAATTTGGTTTGCTTTTTCTCATAATTAAATNTTTCCTAACAAGAAAGAGAACAGCAAGCCACAAAGCATATCCTCTTTACTCTCTCTTACAGCCTAATGAGTATTTTTAATTCCTCTTTATGAAGTACAATAGCTTTCAGAGGCCCATGCAAGGGGTAATTATAGATTCTTTCGGGAGCAACATCCCCTGAGAAGTATCCATTTTGGTGCACAGAAGTGGGGAAAGTGAACCATGGGTTCCTGCTGCCAGGAAACAATCAACATGCCTTCAGTCAACCAAGCCTGAAATTTAACCATTTATTATGATGTGTTTTCATTTTAACAGTAACTTTGTCTGTTTTGATAGATGCATAAAGGGCTTATTTCCCAAAAGCCTCCAAATACGACTTTTATGGAAGGGTCAGCAATGAATTGTGTCTGTAAGACATAAGAAAAGACAGCTCAAGTTTATCAGGCAATGAGCTTCACAGAGTACACAAAGATATCATCCTATCAAGAACAGAGAGGGTATGCCAATATGATCTTGGAATACAATGATTGGAATAGTTAAACTTTCAGTAACAAGAATCAAAATCAAATCCTTCCTCTTTAATCAGGGCTTGCTCTGGATAATTGCCCTATTTATGACACTGAAAGTTATCTTTTTGTTCATACTGATATTTCCAAAACTTCCTGAATTTAACTATTTTGGAAAGGAACTACAAATCCCACTGATTTGTTTGGTTCATATGAAAACTTGGATGAATGCCCTACAAATTATTAAAACCCAACAGAATACTATACTACAATTAATTGTAATATAAATATCTACAAATTAATAAATCTAGTTAAGGTACCAGGGAGCATTCATTTTTATTCCCTTATAATTGCATATTTTCTAGATCATCATCTTTAAATAAAGATTCATCATAAAATACTCTGCAATACAAGTGAAAACACTAAAGCTTCAAAGATTAGTGCTGATAAACTCAAATATAGCGGACCCAAGACTGTAACCTTAACCCGAGTTTAGCTCCCACACTCTGATAAATCATGCAGCCATTTATGATTCCTTCCCTAGAAGATGTCTCCTTTGGTGTACCCATCCAGCCCACTTCAGAGAAAGTGACTGAAGATGAGCTCTCATTTCTGGGACCCCTGTCCAATTTCTTGTATACATGTAACAGAATGAGAGAAAGGAAGCTGCAGCAGCAAGTTGTGTCGGGGTACCTGCTACTTTAAGGCCGAGATTCTGATCCCACCAGAGGATGCCAAGATAGTCACATAAACCAAGTGTTGAGAGACAATGAGAAAATCTGGTTCCTCTTTTTCATGTTCCCCAATTTAACATCCCATGATATGAATTGACAAGCACTAGAATTTTGAAATAAAGGCCCAGAGTTTAATGTTTTGTGGCCCAAAAGAAAATGACAGAAACCACCCATCCTTACTGCATCTTGAGTACCTCAGATTCAACAGACTGAAAACAGAGAAAATAATCTTGATTTCATTGATCCTACCACCACCTACAACTACCTGAAAGGAGGTTGTAGAGAGGTGGGTGATGGTCTCTTCAGCCAGGTGATGGGTGATAGGACAAGGGAAAATGGCACAAAGCTGTGCCAGGGCAGGTTCAGATAAGATGTTAGGAAAAAAATTTGCACTGAAACAGTTGTCAGGGCCTGGAACAGGCTGCCCAGGGAGGAGGTTGAGTCACCTTCCCTGGATGTGTTTAAAAAGGGTAGATGAGGTACTTATGGATATGAGTTAGCATAGGACAGGAACAGTTGGACTCAATCTTAAAGGTCTTTTCCAACCTTCTGATTCTGCCCTTATTGCTTATTTATAAGAGACAGATAAAACTTGCACAACTCAAGGGTGTTATGAAGGTAAATTAATTATTTTGGGAAAAGCTATTGAGGTGTTACAGTGATGAGCATGATGTAAAGTCCCTTAGGAAAAGAATCATTTTGACTTCAGAGTAAGGGTCTGAATAAAACGCAGAAAATAAGGCCTGAGGCCACACGCTGTACAAGAGAGTGAACATCTGTTCGTTAAACAAACCCTGTCCATCTCACAAACTGAATAAGGCAACACCACTTTGGAAAAAAAAGTAGCATTGAGTAACATAATTAAGAACTACTGTATAGCACACAACTGGAGGCAAACTTCTGTTGCAAGAGTCATTAACCATATTTAAACTCTTCATTTTTTAAATAATTTTCAGAATAATAATTCTTGTTTGCTTCTTCAGAATTAAAACCATACCCCATGTCTTTTGTGACCAATTTGTCTATTAATAATGTTTGAAACTCATGTACAGCAAACAGACCTCTTCCCCTTGAGCTGGGGGAGTAAGTGGTAGTAGCAGTTGTTACACTCTGGGGTTTTGGGAACAGAATTGGCTGGAAAGTTTGCTGGCAAGTGTCAAGAACATGGAGTGTCACTGTGGGCTCTATAAAGAGACATGTTCTTCTACCCCATAACTCAAATCTATATTGGCCATATGTTGGGGCCATTGTCTTCCCCTTCCACAAATCTTAGTTTTCCTGTTCTCTGCTTCTTGTTAAAAACTCAGGATGCCCATATAGACTATCTAATCTCATCCCCTGCTTTTGACCTACATCACTTAGTTGTTCTATTAGTCTTTTAGTTCTCTATCCTGCATTCCTCGGGATAGCCATGGTATGTCCAACATTTTTATCTCCAGAAATATCGATTATTTCTTTTCCTAGGCACCAGCTAACTTTGGTGTTTAAGAATCAATACTCCTAGCCTCAGTCTCCCAAGTGTCCCCGTTTATCCAGATCTACCTTGAAATCTCTTGAGACACATTTCCATTTTTCCCCAAGTCCTGTGCCACTGCATTGTCAGATATCTCTGAGTACTATCTAGCTGCCATCTTTTATGTATGGGTAGGGTCCAATTCAGAGTCAGTTTCAAACTCCAGCTTTTCTTCTCCTTCCCCTAGATCTGTGTTTCCCCTAATCTGCATCCATCTTGGGATCTCTCACATATAGCTAGGCATTTACAGCAACAGACAGGAAAGAAAAACCTCTTACTGCCAAGTACTGAAGTCAACTGTTAAATGGCTTTTATCTTCAATATTTAATAAAATATTTAACTCATTTACACTGAAAAGTCAGAGAAATTTCCCCCCATCCTAAACATATTGAAGGATATAAAATAAACTTAAGACAACAAGGTTTGAAAAGATAAATATGTTCATATTTACAGGCCTATATTATCCATACACAGCAAACCTGAGTTTCACTGATAGCTTTCAATGAACAAGCGCTGAGACTCGGGGAATGGGCCGCTATGCGGGAAAGACGAGCTTCCATCCGCATGGCAGTAATCATAAAGTGACATTATACTTTATACCAAAAAGCAGTCAGATATGTGTCAGGGCAGTAGGATTCACAGTGCTTCATCACTTCCCGATGCTAAACCAGGTCTCAGAAGGAAGATGCCATTAAAGAAAAAAATAAAACACAGTATCTCATCAGGCATACACGACTCTCACTGAACGTCCGACCTTCCCAAAGGCATTTCAAGGCAGTTAATGTGAAGATCCAGCCCCACACAGGTGCTGCCTAGACACAGGAACCAGCCTGAAAATGCAGGTGTAAGACACTGTGCCAGGGCCTTTTGTTAAAGGTTAAAAAGGCCAGTGCTAAAACTTGGTGGGGAGACAGGGGGGAACAGAAGTTGGGTTTCAAATTCGGAAAGCAGTGTGCAAGAAGGAAAAGCTGCCTCTCCTAAAAGGACACTTCTTCCCTACTCTGGGAGGCAAAGGGAAGCAGCTCAGGGTGACTGCCTCCCAGGAGATCCCAGTTCTACAACCAGGGGCCTCTGTCCTCCCCGGGACCACCCCCCTTCCTCACTTTCTAAGCCCATTTTCTGAATCAAATGCCTTGTCTCCCAGGGGGTGGAAGAGCCTCCAAGTGCCTACTTCAGGAGACAGCTGTGCAATCCCCATACCAGCGCCTGGGGCAGAAGTGAAATGCTACTGCTCATCACCGTCACACAGCTGTTACAGCCAGCGGCTCCCAAATGGGGCTCTGGGAAAAATCAAAGCTCCTAAAGCAGTTTTGGATGGTGCAGCAGCGGCATGTTGATACGGCGTATCAATGCCAGCTGCTGTACTGTGAGCACTGCGGGGGGCTACAGCTAAGACTGTCTTCAGGAAACTCCATCAGCTCTTCCGGTGGAGATCTAAATTTCAGAGGCTTAATCCACAGTAATGTCAGGCAGAGTCAAAAGAGATTAACACAATGTTTTAGAGCATCTAAGCATCTTGCAAATTTAACATCTTTTAAAAAAACACAGATTGATTTATTTAAAGCATAACTCAGTACAGAAAAACAAGTCAAACAGAATGGATTTTGCATTCTGGAACTCACTCAGATCAATGGTTTCTCTCTTCTGCTTTCATCAACAGCTTAGTTTAACTAAGATTCATTAATCCCATATTTCTTTTCAGGATTTCAAGCCAAAAAGTTTCTAAAGTATTGTTTTATACCTATGCAAGCCTACAGCTGCAAGTCACCAAGCATTTCAGGTCAGGCATTTCAACGGGACAGTCTGAAATCCAGGCAGACAAGTACAAAAAATTTATTGAAGAGAAATTAAGAACAAAGGGTGGGGGTCACACCCAGATTATACCTGAAGTTCACAGTGGCTGCTATTTATCACAAAATTAGTCCACCTGAAAAAAAAGAACCCACAAAAAACTGCAAAAAAGAATTCCAACTAGTGTAGCAAGTTTTTACAAGCAGCTTAATTTCAAAACTCCAGACTTTAGTAGGTTTGGTGAGTTTCCCCCCTGCTTAAGTAGTATTCCTTTTTTAAAAAAATTGGCTGAGAAAGCTGTCCTAATTAATATTCAGTTCAGTGATTAAGCACTCTCCCAAGTGACCTATATGTGTAATAGCATCAAGTACCACCTGCTCAAACTGTTGTTTTGCAGTGAAATATTAATCCCTTGTACCTTCTGTTACCAAGCTTGGATGCCATCTGAAAATCAAAAGGGAATGACTCATTGTAGATGCTTTGTAAACTCACTGAAATTTATACAAAAAGGTAGCAGTTATGTACAAATAATTTGAAATAATGTAGTATGAAAAGCAGGTTACAGAATTGTAGATAATTTCTCCTGTTTGAAGTTCATTTCATATAATATATAGAAAACATTTTTAGAGGAAATTAAATTATTCAAGGTTTTTTTCCTTTCAAATAAAACTTGCATATTTTCTCTGGGCAAGTGCAAAGCTCTCTCAAATTGCTTATGTTTGTTCTTTAAAAAGTTTAAGATAGTTCATAAAAATCAATTTCTTCCAAAGTATTGGCACAGAAAGCTGCACTACTTTTTACACAAGTTTGAATCCATCCCTTGGCACAAAATACATGAACATATAGAGTGTATTTTCTGTATGTACCACAGGTGGAAAAATCTTTATGTGTTCTCCCAACATAATACCTAGTATGCAAATGAAACTGCATACTTCAGACCTGCTTGTGTTATTAATGGCACACAAGTGGAAGGGGAGAAACAATCAGATTATTGGCAGCGTAACAAATCCAAAGGTCAACATTTGGCTTCATTGACTTCAATTAAGAGTTTATCACACAAGTCTCTATTAAAAAAAAAACCACAAAAAACCCAGCCTCCTCACATGCTTTCTGTCTTGGGACTACGTATATGAGAGAGACCTTTGGACCTCAGCTTCAGTGCAATATGGTAAGGAATGGAGCTTACAGAAGATAAAGGCATGAAAAAAACATCTAGAAGTAAAACAGAAATTTTGCAAATAACCTAATCAACTTTTGTAGAAAAAAAAAATCTGTAATTTATTTGAAGGTATTCTCAGTATGTTCCTAAGCCTTTGTGCAGTAACACAGTTTTGCCTTGCCCTGTGTAAGTTCGGGTTAAACTGAGGCAAATACACTGTGTACTAGTTATGCATAAACAGAAGAACACAGGTTCTGTACTTTAAGACTGAACAAATTAGTAACATGAAGCAACAGATTCTACAGCAGTAGGAGATTTATTTAATACAAAATTAAAAAGCAAAATGAAACTTAGAAATGGTGGCCCTCTTTCAAAGATTACTTTCTTAACAGGACAGAGAGGGCTTTGAGGCTGGAAGAAACCCAGACAGTATCCAAAGGAATTTGCCAGTGGGCTCAGTTTTGGGTGTAGTAGTGCCAACAGGACCAATGTGCTACAGTAGTTGGAAGTCTCCAAATGCATTGCATAATGGAAAGCCTCTAATAAAAGTCTCAAGACATCTCCTCAAAGGTAAAACACATTAAGGCCTATGGTGTGATCATAATGGGTTTCAACAATTTCTTTTTTGAGCCTTTGAGTCAATCTGGGCAAGCATGTCTTCTGAAAGAAAACAACATGCTTCTAAAACATAACTTACATTCCACAGTCCCCTCTGTGAAAGGGATTATACTGCACTCTGCCATACTACTGGGGCCTTGTGATACACCTTGAAGATCTGTGACACATTCTGCTATTAGAGACATGTGCAATATTTTTGCATAAGTATAACTTATTAGGGGAAGTATTCTTTGTTTCACAGCTTTACCTCTGTTTAACCTAATCTCTGTGAGAGGAAAGCCAAACAAAAAAAAAATCTTGAAAAGCAGAACAAAAGAGCAAAGATTTTAGGAGTGCTTTCAACAGTATGATTTATATCCTACCACCATCCAAATAAAGCACATTGACTTCTGTGTTTGTAAAACTCATTTTATGTGACTTGTATGGAAAAAGATTGTAGACTAGTCGTAAAACACATGCAAATAGAACTGTCCAACAGATTTTTTTAAGGCATGTATGTTTTTATCATTTTGAATAGAAGCAACTCAACCAAATTAATGAGACTTAGAAGACACAAACAGAAAATAGCAGTTCTCAAAGATTAAATGCAGCTGAATCATTAACTCTTTGGACTATTCTGAGCTGTAAATGGTGGTGACTTTGCACATTTTCACAAGCTAAACATATAAGGAAAACTAAGGTGCTCATTCACCAATGAGACAGTGTGGTTGGTAGGATTAATGGGGTGAATTCTCCTAGCTGTCCCCATTCTCTTTGCTGAGGAAATGGACAAATAGATCATAAAACAGCCCTCGCATTTTTAAATTTGCTTCTCTCTCAATCATTCAAGCACTATTTTCATAGTGAGTAAATAACACCACATTATATAAAGTCTCCAGACAGTGCTGGCTTGTAGAAGTGGAAGAAGAACTGATCAAAGTTTTTAAACAAAATACTATTCAAATATACCTTACCAATTGCTTACCAAAGTGGACTGTGGCTTAAGTCTTAGAGAAATATAAATATACGATATTTATTCAACAGGTCGAAATTAATTTTCTTCTGAAGTGCTTGAGCTGAGATAGAATTAATTTTCTTACTAGCAGCAGGTATAGGGCTGTGTTTTGAATGTGCTACACATTCAAGGACCTTTCAGCTTCTTATCCTGCCAATTACAAGGTGCACAGTGCCTAAGAAGCCGGGAGGGGCCACAACCAGGACAGCTGACTCAACTGTCCAAAGGTATATTCCATACCATATGATATCATACTCAGTATATAGCTGGGGGAGTTGGCCAGGGGGAATCATGGCTCAAGAATTAGCTGAGCATCAGTTCCAGGTGGTGAGCAATTGCATTACACATTTATTATTTTTTTTCTTTTAATTATTCTCTTCCTTTTCTGTCTTATTAAACTGCCTTTGTCTCAATCCATGAGCTTTACCTTTTTCTTTTTCTCCCCTACCCCACTGGGTTGAGAGGAGCGGAGTCAGCTAACGATTCTGGCCAATTTCGCTGCTTACTGGGTTAAACCATATCAAAATATGCAAGCAAAGCATAAACTTTGAAGTTTTAAACCTAGTTTGATAAAAACTATAAGTTCCAAACTATGCATTTGACAGAATAAAATGGAGACAGCAAATAAATTAAATCAATGCTATTTCACTCCTTTTTTTTCAGTTTTGTCTGAAAAGCTTCTTTAAACTCATCTGATGCTTACTGCCAATCTGCTAATTCATATAGATACGAATTCAAGCAAAAGGATTGGCTTTCAATGGGATTTTCCATTCTCTCTCTGTTTCAAAGAGTCAAAACAGAAATAACTACATTTTTATTTGAAAATGAAATTGGACTCTGAAATAGGAATTTCTGGTAACAAGTCAGTTCTAGACAAATGCTTCCAGTAGCTCACCATTTGCCACCCATGTGTATGAAAAGCATCATAGCCATTCAAAGGGGTATTACCCTATTGTACAATATATTTACATATTTGAACTACCTACCTGAAAGACCTATGTACAGACCCACCTTAGGGATATCACTAAACATATCAGATAACATAATTAATGTTACCATTCAGAAGTACAATTTTGTTATCCTTAATTTCAGTTATAGCAATGACTATGGTAGATGTATTTTCCATTATTGATCCTATTCTATTACTAGTGTCAACCTTGCCCATTCAGTAGAGAGAAGCAGAGCAAAACACTCAGTGGAGAGGAAAAAAGCTTTATCTCGCCCTCTGGCTTTTGTGAGATGCTGCAAACATTCTAGGAAAATAAGTAGCAGCATGAGAAAATTACCAAAATGCAACCTGACACTACAGAGCTGTATCAAGCCTAACTGGAACTTACTTGACTAAAGGCTGAGATTTCTTTAGAAGCGTGCTGCATTAGGAGAGGAACAAAAAAAAAGAAAAAGTCTGACAGTCGCTGCTGTGAAGTCATTAAAAACACACAGGAGACAAGCTCAGAAGCACTGAGGAATAGTTTTTTCTCTACAACTACTGAATGACAGCTTCCTTTCTACCTTAAAACCTTACAGTTTTTACACTAGAAAAGGGGAGATTTAGGCTGGATATTAGGAAAAAAATTCTTCAATATGGAGCGTGGTAGATCACTAGAACAGGTTGCCCAGAGAGGTAGTAGGGGTCCCATCCCTGTAGATATTCAAGGTCAGGCTTGATGGGGCTCAGAGCAACCTGAGTGAGTGAAGATGTTCCTGCTTACTGCAGGGGGGTTGGACTAAATGGCCTTTAAAGGTCCCTTCCAACCTTACTCATAATTCCATGAAACTGAAGTACATACTGCAATGGACCTCTACATGTCCACAAAGACTTATGTACTGTAATATTCCTCTTATTCCTAAAGTAATCTCAGGTCTGAGGTGGTTTAACTTTGACTGGAGGCCACCAAAGTCACTCTTATCACTCCCCTTTTCAGCTGGAGAGGAGAGAAAATATATATATGGAGAGGCTCAGGAGTCAAGATAAGGACAGGGAGACATCATTCAGTAATAAAGGTCACAGGCAAAACAGACTCAACATGGACTAAAAAAAAAAAAAAATCTAATTTATCACACTACACAGGAAGTGAAACCA
This sequence comes from Zapornia atra, assembly GCA_013400835.1. Lineage (NCBI taxonomy): Eukaryota > Metazoa > Chordata > Aves > Gruiformes > Rallidae > Zapornia > Zapornia atra. Next base: position 23,959 of record VZTU01011122.1, read on the forward strand.
GAGATGGATAACGAGAAGCACAACCAGAATTTAAAGCACCTCCCCCTACCCCTCACTTCTTCGTGGACTCAAATTTTATTCATGNGAAGGGAGACATAATGCAGTAACAAATGCCACAGGCAAAACAGACTCAACATGGACTAAAAAAAAAAAAAATCTAATTTATCACACTACACAGGAAGTGAAACCAGAGATGGATAACGAGAAGCACAACCAGAATTTAAAGCACCTCCCCCTACCCCTCACTTCTTCGTGGACTCAAATTTTATTCATGATTTCTCTCCCTTTCTCCCCCCACAGGTAGCACAGGGGAGACAGGAAATGGGGGTTTTGATCAGCTCCCCATTAGTTGTTTTCCTTCTGGGGAAGTGGCAGGGAGGAGCATTCCTCACACCCTTCCCCTGCTCCAGCATGGGGTCCCACCCACAGGAAACCGGCCTTCAAGTATGTCTCCAATATAAGTCCTTTCCCACTGGGCTTCAGCTCCTNTGATCAGCTCCCCATTAGTTGTTTTCCTTCTGGGGAAGTGGCAGGGAGGAGCATTCCTCACACCCTTCCCCTGCTCCAGCATGGGGTCCCACCCACAGGAAACCGGCCTTCAAGTATGTCTCCAATATAAGTCCTTTCCCACTGGGCTTCAGCTCCTCACCAGCTGTCCCAGCGTGGGTCACTGCTATGGGGTGCAGTCATAAATCACAGAATGTCTGTCAGTCTCTCAGGCCCAGACTGCTCCAGCCTGGTCCTCCATGGAGTCACAAGTCTACCCAGAAAACCTGCTCTGGCATGGGCCTCTCCCTCAGTGGGCTGCAGGTGGGATCTCTGCCTCCTGTCATCTTCCATGGGCTGCAGAGGGACAATCTGCTCCAACATGGTCTTCTCCACAGGCTGCAGGGGAATCTTTCCAGCACCTAAAGTGCCTCCTCCCCCACCCCTTCTTCCCCGGCCTTGGTGCCAGCAGAGTTTCTTACATCTTCTCACTCCCTTCTCTGTCAGCAAAAAGCATCTGCTTGCAGGTTTTGGGGTTTTTTTTCTGTTAAGTGTAATTCCCAGAGGTGCTGTGACAGTCGCTGATGGGCTCGACCTTGGTCAATGGTGGGTCCAGACTTGAGCCAGCTGGTGTTTGCTCTGTCAGGCCAAGGGGAAGCTTCTGGCTGCTTCTTGCAGAAGCCACCCCTACAGCCCCCCTCCTCCAACAGAGCCCAGCCACACAAAACCACAAGTACAAAGGTCATATATAAATTTCACATAATAATGTATCCATATATGAAAATTATATCTAATAAGTGATTTTTAATTCCCAAAAATATCTAATTTTCCTGTAAAAAGATAAAACACCTAAGGAATGCTGACACTACCACGGGGCATGCATTTTAGTAGCACTGACTTGGGTTGACCAGAAAGCTATACTACTCTATTTCATTTATAACCCTGTGACTTGAATTCACTTTATGCTGATAAATCCTGAGCCTTAATATGTTAAATCACATACACTAAGCACAAGGGAAGCCATTGTGACAACCTATCAGAAGCTTCTCAAACTAAGGCCACAACAGTAACCCCTTTTTTATTCTACAGTAAGGGTAAAGGTCTCAATGAAGTCAAAAGATGACTCCCCTTAATTTCATGGGCATTTTCTTTATTTCTCCTTAATGCTATAGGCTGTTTTAATGGCTGACAGAAGCATTAGGATCTTACCATCAGTGTTATGATCAATTTAAAATAAAGTTTAAAAAACCCAAAAACCTCACAGATAAAGATTTTAGCATTAAAACATGTTTAAGTTTACCTCCATTTCTTTTCTTCGTTACAGATATCTTTCATAATTTTTTTGTACTTCCCAAGCAATTGCACACATGTAATACTTATGATTAAAAAAAGGTTAAAAAAAAAAGATGTGTTCTAGTCTTGCCTTTTCCAGTCACCAGTTACAGGATACATGAAGAGGAGAGCCAACTTAGACAATTCTATTTAACTAATAACCTATAATATTACATGCCTCTTGCCAGTTATTGGAAACTTTTTCCTCCCCCCTTGCCACAACTGCACTTTCACTTTAAAGTTTCAGTTTAAAGTTTGTGTCTAATTCCACTTCCAAACACATCAAAATGCACTACTTTTTAATGCTTGCAATCCCTTGTTTTCCAAATTAATTAGTTGACCAGTCAATGTCAATATTTGTTGCTTTCCCTTTTGCTGCAAAGAGAGAAGTAAACTCCACCTTCATTCAACTTCAGGGGCATCCAGCACAGAGTTGAGCACTCTGCTGCTATGGGTCATTTTAGTATTCATCCTTTAACTACTAAGTGCCAGGAGGAAAGAGGTTTTTTGGTTGAAATGGAAGGGTTAATCAAACTAGCAAAAGCTATTTTACAATGGATCAGTCTGCACATATTTACATAACCATTTCTCTTAAGACTCTGAAATGCCAGCCCATCGCTTCTGCATCTGAGCACTTACCACACGTAAATCAACAACTACCAAGCACTGCAGGGACCTCACAGCCATATTCACTGCACAGGTTATGAACCAGCCTTCTCTCCAAAGGTACTGAGCTGGGGCCTTCATGATTACTAGCAGAAAAACGATTTGGTTCAATTTACTGTCTCCAGAGCAGGTCAAAACATATGGTATATATACTTTCTAGCACGGAAGGTGATCTTTGGAGGATGTATTTCTAACTTGGAAAGTATTTCACTCACAATACACACTAAATGGAATGAATTTTTATCATTCCTAAAATAACCCTTGAACATCACTTACCACAGTCACAAGGACCCATTTTCTACTTTAATCTAAAATTCTGGATGATGTACATATTAGAAGTGCATTAAAATGCTCTTAACCTGATTGGATTTTTAAAGGGGATGAAAGGTGAAAAAAGTGGGTAAATGCGTTACAGAGAAGTCTGAAAATTGAAATTCCAGTTTCTGAATTATTTATGAAAAGTAGCATAGCAAACAAGTTGAGCAGCAGTTCTTTTTAACTTGCAAAGTGAACGTTGTTGGCAATTTTCAGAACTTAAAGCCTACCTTTCCATCAAAGCAGGGTTTCACACACACACTTCCCACAGCTCTATCCCCAAACACCATAAATGACATGTAACAGCGTATCTTCAATTTGGCATTAGCGTTGGGGTTCCTTGGCAAGGATGGAGGTCCTCCACATTATGTGCAAGAGCATGCCTTGCTACACAGCCATGAGAGGGGCTGGTCCTTGGGGAAGATGGATGCCCTGGAGATCCTTAGGCGTTATCAGGTGCACTAGCTTCTAGCAGTGCTTTCAGGGCCTCCAATTGCACTGATGGGAATTGTGCCGTATTGAAAGGCACAGGCTCCGATCGGAGTGGATTGAAGACAACGTTAATAACAACTGAGCAAATTTTTATACCCACTCATGGCTGACCCAGCAGCCTCAAGTCAGGTTTCAGGACTTTTCATTAATACAAGAACCACAACATTCCTATACAAAAGGTTGTCCCACCTTGGGGGAACTCCTGCTGTGCAGGAGGAGTCTTTCCCTCTGCACCTTCCTTACAGTGATAAAGTACACCGTGCCACCACCCTGCTAAAGAGCACACAAATTTACATCTCTAAACGACCCTCTTTTCTGCTTTTTCTCTGGCTTTTGCAGCTTCTCTCCAACAAGCTTAACTGTCTCTTTTTCAGGGCCGCTTTTCCACTTCCCACAGGGGATCAGTAAAGTGAGGAATCATTTCAACCCATTTCAAAAAGCAGATCTTAATATCTAGAGTTCCTGAAAACGCAGATTTCTTTCAACTGGAACTAGACACACATTACAAGGTAGTAATATTTCTTATGCATTACCTTCATAAGACGACATTTTCAAGCAATGTAGTACTGCAGACTTTACTTAAAATATTGTCCCGTGTAACACCGTTCTTAGTATTTATTAAAAGGCTTGTTTCAATACTCAGGTTTCTATTCACTGGTTTAGTGCTCACTTTGTTTATTTAGTATTTCAGCTCCAGTGTCAGAGCCTTAGTGTGCTTCTGAAATACCTGGCAGACTTTTATAGCTCTTCAAAAAGCAAAGATCATCGGGTACCAGCAAAACAGAGTCATACATTGTCATGCATAGTCTATTTCCTCAGCAGCAATACATCCCATAGCCGTGCTGCTAAAGGGACTGTCCCCACTCTGCCAGGCTGAACAAATATCCAGTTTCCCAATGAAAGAAAAAAGTGAAGTGAAGAATATCTTAATAGTTTAAACTGGTATGATTTAGTTTTGTTTTTTAAAAAGTGTTTCATTTTGAGTTTGCTTGTTTAGCACAGGGGAAAAGTCATCTAGATTTAGTCACAATTCACGAAAGAGAAAAATAATACACTGCCTTTGACTTAATGGTCAGGTGCTTAAGATACTTCTCAAGGGTCTAAAAAACAGTCACCTAATTGATGAGACGGGTGCAGGAACAGAGTAGGCAATCTCACCCTAAAAATACTCCACTGAATGGGAAAGGACAATACACAGAGATAGAAAATAAGCACTCTATAGCAAGTAAAACAATTGGTGACAGCAGAGAAAGATACTTCCTAATTAATTTGGACTCTAAGCCATGAACTCTCAGAAGTGGAATTCACTAGTTTTTTGATATTTAAGTAATGAAACTGTGCAATCTGAAGTACCGTTGCTGATTACAAAACTCTCTGGGAATGACAGATAAGCCAGGATAAATCCCATCATATATACAGCACTGAAAAAGATACATGTTTACACTTACCCCACAGAGAGAAGACAAATATAGAAAATGGTAGCAACAAAAAAAAAAGTAGATAAATGACCAGGTAAACCAATGAAGGGAGAGCATAGTTATAAAGAGGATGTGATTGGGTCAATGTTACTTTGCAAATGGATTACAGAAATCCCTTTCTGTTCTGGCAAGTCAGCAAGATTTGATCACAAAAAGGTCTATTGATTAGTTTGATAGAATAATTATGATTCACACTGAACAACTTTGCCAAGTTTAAAAAGTATTTTATATATTGTATTCGGCAATTAAGAAATTATTGTAAAAATTTTCAGATTTTAACTGGGAACAGCTGTTCTCCAAAGAGTATCGTTGGCAGTGCAGATAAAGAAATTAGAACTGCATGGAAGAGAATATTACCATTTATAGAACACATAGCAACCAACTGTTAGTCAAACCTTCAGAACATAAAAGTTTAATCACGTTTCTAATAACTGATCAAAAAAAAACCAGTTGCAGGTACTACTGTATAAATAAACCCCTCTATAAATAGCTTATGAAACATAACTTCAAGTAAGACTATCTGGGAAGGAAAAGTTAGCACAAAATCTACATTTTCCATTTTACTCCCAAGACCATGTAAAGTGTTAATTTCCAAAAGGCATACAGGGGAAAAAAGCAATGTTAATTCCATCATCAAAAAGTATAATAAAAATCTCTAAGTTTTGCTCAAATGCAAGTAGAGCCAGATCCACAGTAATTGACAACTTCGTAAAGTTCACTCCAATCAAATTCTGACTTGACTGCAAACAAATAATTTCCTTTCCCATCAGGTTCTGCTATTAGCTGTAGTCAGATAAAGCCATGTTATAGCTACTAGAATAAGCTTGTCATATCACAATACATCACAAGGTAGTGTGTGTAAAGAGAATAACTAGGAAAATGACACAAGATTTGCGATGTATTATTTCAATTCTCTTCAAAACCACCTTTTGTTGCAGTCAAAGAAAAAACACACTGGATTTTGGTGCTTTTTTGCTTTATCATGGACTTGGATGCATAGAAGACCATTTCCTACTGGTTTTCTATTTTTCAAATAGAAAAGAAGCATCTGTGGACACCCACAGCAAGAAAGAGACCAGAGGGAAATACTTTAGAATTGAATGTGTATTATCAACTGGTGTGACAAACTAAGTAAAAGCTGAGTTAAATAAATGGATTTTCAATATCTGTGGCTAGGGGCTTCTGAATCAGAATACCTCAGAAATTAGCTCAGATGAAATTTAAGTAGTCATAGAATTACCAATGTCTTCATTAGTAACCTGCCCTTTGGTATGGATTATCACATAAATCTTTTTCCATACTGTATCTAATTGAAACTAAACAAGCCAAAGCTTGGTGTAAACCCATTCAACATACACAAATTAAGCCAGTATTTATGCTGGATCTTATTTTCTCTGAACTCCAATATCCATTTACAGTGCCTAATAAAGAATCAAATGTGACAGTAATGCTTAGCTGGTCCCCTGCCAAAACGCTTGATGGTGAGTCCCTGCCTAACTTAAGTATATAAATTGATAGAGCAGATCCTCCAGCTCCAAATCTGATGTGGCTACTTTCCCCTAATCGCAAGCTTCACGTTATGAATTAAACATCAAGACACATTTTCAAGACACACGTAAGGGTGAGAGAGAGGTTAGGAAGCTCCAGGGCAGGGTGTGGTGCCAGATGCATAACATCACATTGACCCCAGGGTGCTCTGCTATCCAGGGGAAAACCCACCTATGCCCAGATGGGCTGTTAGGATGTTGCCGCCACATGCTGTGGGAGCTAAGCCACTGCCACATAGCTTTAGTCTCCTCGGGGAGAGGCAGCAGCATCAGGCCACTGTTGTTGAGGGGGGGTGAGGAACCAAAATAAAACCCCCAAAAAACCCTCTTCAATACTTCTGCACCTCTCTATTCCCCCAAAATGAAGCAAGAATCCCCCACAGCCGACAAAGGAGAGGACCCACAAGGAATGGCTGGAGATGCCAGCTACAGGGAGTAATTGTGACATCCCAGTCTCAGGTACCAGAAAAGGGCAAAAAGCAAGATGCTTCTGCTTAAGGAGATGGTCCATGCACCCAAGGCCAGGAGCCACTACTTTCAGGGTGGCTCTGAGGAACACAAACACTGTCCCTTATTCACAACTGGGGCAAGTCATTACAACAGGTACTGCTGTCTTGCTTAGGCGACGGCATTTCTCTGTTCACATTGTGCATTTGGGATTCAAGACACAGCACTCTATCTTCCCAGAAACACGAGCAAGATCCTTACAAGTACATTAGCTTTCTTACTACCCTGACTTTGCTGAATAAAGTAGTAACACACACACACTCACTATTTATTTCAGTAGAAGGGTAAGTAAATTCCCCCCACTGTTTTCCTACACATTGCACATTCATAGAGGAACACAGATAAGTAAACGAAGAATCTACATTGAAATTATTTAAATAATGAACTTTTTCCTGCTGCCTGGACCTATCACGTGTGCAATGCGATAAAATGACTAGTGTTTTATTACATGTGGGACTTCTCAGCATGATACAAAGACAAGTTGCTCTGAAGAAGGGGCCAGCAGCCAGTCTCTAAACAGCATATGCCACTATTTATTTCAGTTTAGAATCCAAACATTACTCCTAAGGCAAAAAACAGTGTTAAAAAACTTTGTTACCATAGCTACAGAACTCCTTTTGACCTCTAAGGGAGGAAAACCCCCAAACAGATCCTTATACAGCACGTAGGAATGATGATATAGCTGTTCGCACAACTCACCGTTTGTGCCCATCTGCTCACACGTACACTTAAATAGGTTAGTAGATATCATAGTAGATGTAATAAAAAGTCAATATGGCAGCCCACAGGGCCAAAAAGCCTAGGATATGTTGGCATCAGGCCAGCAAGGAGAGTTGGAGTTCTGCCTTTTTGACAGAACAGTTATAAATCCGTATCACACACCACTTGCCTAAAGACCTCTACAGGGCCTTGTCACTGCTGCCTTAAAGAGGAAAATACCACATATTAAAGTATCACCAGCTCTGAAAAATCATAAAGATGCCATCAGATTACCTAGGTCAGTGCTTTTCAACTCCAGATGCAAGAATCCACTGGAGATTAGAAAGAAATGTAGATTAATTCCAAGAGATTAGCAGAAAGGGTTAAAACTTTAATACTTTAAATGATCTATATCATAGAATCATAGGGGTTGGAAGGGACCTCCAGAGATCATTGGGTCCAACCCCCCTGCCAAAGCAGGCTCCCTGGCTCATATTGCACAGATAGGTGTCCAGACAGGTCTTGAATATCTCCAGAGAAGGAGACTCCACAACCCCCCTGGGCAGCCTGTGCCAGGGCTCTGTCACCCTCACTGTGAAAAAGTTCTTCCGCATGTTGGTGCAGAACTTCTTCTGCTCCAATTTGCAGCCATTGCCCCTTGTCCTGTCCCCACAGACCACTGAAAAGGGGCTGGCCATTTCCCCCTGCATCCCATACTTAAGATATTTATAGACATGAATAAGGTCCCCCCCTAGTCTTCTTTTCTCCAGGCAGATAATTTAAACTGCACAGGAATTTATGGATGTGAAACCTGTATAATCCCACAAGAAAATGTCTAGGTGAGAAGTGAAAGAGTTTGTGGGTTTGGTTGTTTGTTGGGTTTTTTTAAGAAAAAATAAATCTCCATCCTTAATGTATATTTCTGCTACAAACTTGACTAACTTTTGTTCTTGTTTACTTACAAAGTACTTGCAACTTTCTTTGATATTAATTTGACCTTTTTTTGCCTCCTCATGCTGGGAAGAAAGGCATTATTATCTGTCAATAAACTAAGCTAACCTAATACAAGTGCTTTAATGGAAATATCTGTTTTAACCTATGACAGTTATTACTGTGAAAACAAGAAGAATTAGAAGCATTTGTTTTCACGCTTTTATGGTGAGAGGAAACTGCTGCCTTCAGCAAGCTTGTAAAGCATCCTCACAGAAATGCTTTCTGGATTCTTCTGTGGAATCTAATTAGAATGCATTGCTTCCCAGCACCACCTCAGCAAGAACCGCCTCTTCTAACAACTGCTGAGTAACATTTTCACAAGATTCATGTATTTAGATAATTTGTATCAAGGCTAGCCAAAAGACCCAGGTCCCAAGTTACATACTCTTTAATATATACCCACTGGCAAAGTCACGTGCTAAATACTATTTTTATGTTGCTTCTGAATGTGTTCCACATATCGGGTCTACATATCAGGAAACACTGAGGAACACACAGAGTTCATTCTCTTTTGTAGGAAAAAAATCCCAAACACTTAAAAGCATATGTAATCTGTCATCATGAGGTCACAGAAGGCCAGCCACTGAGAAGGCCTAAAGGACCGAAGAATCTATTAGACAGGACTCAACAACGGCAAGATTTACGGGCTGGCTGTGGGAGAGCGCATCAATCACAACGCTCCTTTCGCTCCGAGCTGACACGAAAAGAGACCATGCACACAACAGAAGGACCAAAACTGGTAAAATGTTTCTCTATTGAATGATATTCTTACCAGACACACAGATGGTTTTAAACATTTACAATCTAGCTGCGTGCTTTAATAAAAGCGTAGCTGGCCACCTTATTTGAGAGCTGACGTAGAGCTGCAGCTTGCAGGTGGTTCAGGTACATGCAGTTGGTGTGCATGATGCCCCTCATCCCATTTACCCTGCATGGCATTTGTTTTCAACTCAAAAACTGAGAATCATGAAATTAAAGGGGGTTGGATGAAGGAAAGCAGAATGTCTCACGTAGAAAGAGCAGGCAAGCCAAGTAGCTGAAGCTATGGCAGTATTTTCCATAGAAGAAACAGGTGCATCATTTGCACACAAACAGCAACGACTACTGAAGCTGGGTTTAATGCTTATGCCATGAAATACAGTAACCCTTAACACAAAGCCATGTGCACAAAGAGGAGATCTTCTGCATACAACTTAATTTTTTGCCTTGTGTAGAGCTTTTGTTGTCCAAGACATCAGCAAAATATTCTTACCCCTCATAGGTCTGACTAGTGCTAGAGCACCTAGCAATTCCCTGCTTTGCCGAGCAGGGGCAGGCTCCACGTGCTACAAAGAGAGCACGTTTAAGTACACTGGAAACTAAAACAAAGGATTCCTCACAAAAAACAGGATCTACAAAAGCGAAACATTCGGAGCAGTGGGGAGGTAATAAATGCTGCTGCTGCTTTTCAAGTTGGAGGTAATGACAGTGTGACCTACAAGATGAAATTACCAGTTTCACATGAAAACCTGTCATACTTGTGTTCATGTTCCTTAACAGACACACAAAAGCTCATGCTGCGTGTGGTGGCACTTCAAGCACAGCATCTGCTTTCTGATTTGTACAAGAACAAACATATTTGTGAAACTTACTCTCCAGTTGACGGACAGCCCAGGGAAACAATCCACACAGATTAGAGTTTGCCTGTCACACACATGCATAAATTAATATGCAAAGTTACATCTAGAGTTGCAAATGCCCTCCCCATCATCTTTTTAAGACAGTCTAGAGAGCAATAATTATTCTACATGTCCAAAATACTGGTATAGCACAGGTGTCTGTGCAGTCTTGAGCAGCCTTGTACTAGCTGAGCCCACACTGAGCAGGGAGGTTGGCATAGATGACCTTGAGAGAGTCCTTCCAACCTCAGCCTGTCTGAGGACACCTGACTGCTTTCTGTATACAATTAAAGATCTTGTGCATTTTGCCGCTTCAACAGAGATTTTTAAGGAAAAAGTGTGAAATACCTCTCACACAATGCACTTGAACCTTTAAATTCAGGTGGGCAGTGCTACAGATAAAAATTGTGACACTTGAAACCTCAAATTCCTTTTAAAGTTCCCTTTAGAACTTCATGCTACTCTAAAGCAAAAAAACCTAAAAATTTCATGCCAGGTGATTTATGAGCCTGTTATTGTTAAAGACAAGTTTCTAATGTGCACTTCAGGCACAGACATCCCATGTAAATGGGATTATTCATTCTTTTCATATTAATAAATAATAAAGTGTCATAGCAAATCAAACTAGCAGGCAGTAAGGGGAAAGTGCTTGGCACATAAACATATAATGTAATACTGCAGATACATATGTAAGTGTTAAAAATTCCTCTAGGTTACTTTTCTATAACAAAGAAAATTCCTATGATTTATGACTGGTGATGATCGATGCCAGAGTTTAGAAAGGAACACAGATTGCAGAGGGAACATAAAGAGGATGGCATGCTTTGGCCTTTGACTATACAATACACTATTTCTTAGCAGCAAAATAAAACTTCAGCTCTTCCCGATACGCTTCTCTTTAGAAAGTTACAGAGTTGAAAGACATATGTCTGAAACTATTTGTCTGAACTTCAGCAATGAACAAAAACATTTAGTAGATGTTATTTATTCCCCACCTTTAATTCAGACTAAGAAAATTTAAAACTTTCACTTTCACAGTAATAGATTTAAACAGACAAGAAATAATCTGCATTTTCTACTACATATTAGGATAATGGAAACAACATTCTTTCCCATGTATTTTTAATGATATAACCCTGCAACTAGAAAGCATAGTCACAAAGCACTGAAACAGCATTTAACAAGATGAGAAAGCTGTGACTTATGTTATCTGATCCAGAAATGAGCTGTCAAAGTTAAATTGTTATGTAATTAATTGTGCATTTGCTGGCAATTTTTAAACTGTGAATGAAAGACTGTAGTGAAATTGCAAATCACTAAACACTTTCATCTAATACATTTGAGATAATCCTTTGAAGACCACTTTCCCTGAACAGAGTGTTAATGAGAAGCTCCTCACTTTAATAAAACGTCACCTAATAATTATAACCAAACAATATAATCTTCTTTTAAAAAATATCTTTTATATGGCTAGCTCTGGATGGATTCCATAACTAGTGTTCAGATACAGAAAGATTCAAGACCTTCAAGAAATAATTCCCCTCCAGAGTGAGCACTGAAATAGCCTAAGTGGGACTCAGTGGAAATTTCAATTAACTGATTTACATGCAAGATACTGCACAGGACACACAGCCTTTTTACATTATTGCATGCCTGCAGGTAAATACTCTTTGGCACCCCTCTCAGTTCTAGCTCCATTTGGAATAAAAGGGCTACTACTGATGTTCTTCCAACCTTATTTCCCTCTACATACCAAGCATGTCACTTCCCAGTTCTCCTCCCTCTCCCTGCCCCTTCTGTGTCTTCACACAAGTCATTAGTTATTGAGCATTACTTATGCAGACTATTTTTTTTTCTTTCACAAGTAGAGATTTGGTGTTCCAGTTACCAGTAGTCACAACAACTCTCGCTGTGCTTTTGTTGGCTTTTTTCAGTCAAGGTTTGACAGTCAAAAGCCTTTGCTGGGATGTATTCCTCCTGGACAAGTAAGGACCTAAACACAGAACATCAAGTAGAAGGAAAAAAAATTAATATCTGTTTCCAAAGCGTCACCCAGTCAGCACAGGAGTAACAGCATGAAGATGGGCAAGTGCTGAACACATAGCAGAGTAGCTATTGGTGCTGGAACCCAGACGTGGCATTACACTCTAATAAAACTCTCACACCATTTGTCTATGCAGAGTTCTCTTCTTAAAAAGAGGTTAAAATTACTTCGTTGGTGGGATGGTTTGAGGGTTTTTTGTTCATGTGGGAAGAAGTGAACCCCAAACAGCAGCTGGAAAGTTAAAGAAATCTTGCTTAAAAAAATAATTCTACTTCAGTTACCCGACATTAAACAAGCTTGTTTGAACTATGAGCTCCTTGCCAGGATATCCTTTTAGATGTTCATTTCAAATCATCAAGATCTGAGAATTTATGGGTATGGGAACTTTTAAAAATAAAGTGTATACAAGAAGGATGAAGAAAGACAACTGAATCCTGAAGCAATTTAAAACGCAACATAAATAAAACTCCAAACTGTATCTCAATAAATATACATTAGGACACTTAGTACTTGTACAGGTTCCAGGATTAAGTGTTTTGTACATGCATTGTATCATTCTCTTTACTGCCAATTTTTATTATTTTTATCAAGCTTACTACCACAGTGACTGCCAAGAACGTTTTTGAAACATCATACATTCTGTTAAAACGTCAAGAACACCATATTTTCAAAAATTATTTACTTTAAATGCTATCAAGTGAAAATTTTTTTAAAATATATGAAATTATTTTTTAAATTCATACCCTGTTTTCTAATAAGTAAATTTACCTTTTGTAAATGAATATAAAAATTGGTACTGGAATCCTAAGATCATTTTTTATTCCTACACAGTGGTGGTGGCAACATCTGGCCTTCCTACAGCAGTGGGTGCCACAGCAGCTGCAAAGTTACCTACATCAAAGCTTGTTTTGAGATGACAACATCTGAGTTTCTCAGTTACATATATACATTAAAGAGTTCTACCCGTTCTTGATCATTTCACCCTCTGCAGATCAAGAACCTTCTACATAAAACAAACCAGCCACCCACCTGCTATCAGAAACGTTCTTCCTACATAGCTACTTAAACACCATAAATAACCCTTTAATAACCTTCATGTGAAAAAAATTCCCAGATCTTCAGTTGTACTAGACCAATAAGTCTAGAGTTTAGGAGTGTTATTGTCTCAGTTTCTCTTAATTTTTCATATAAAAACCAACATCTACTTTTAGCTACTTAGTAGAGCTTGAGTTGCAAAACTACAACCTGTATCTGTTCTCCTTTTCCTCTTATTTCTCATACTGATTATTCATTTGCTAAACTAGGAGAATCGAAAAACTAATCAAACACCAGCACATTCTATATATGGAACATGAGACCTTTTATTCTTCGGGTATTGCATTCGTCTCCTACATCAGGTCTAGCTTCCAATGTATTGCTACCCAATATGGAACAAGTAATTTCTTGTTACCCATAAAACCCTTTCACAGAAAGCCAGTTTTTCACCCCCAAAGATGCAAGCTAGCAATCCCAGCTAAAACAGCTACAAAAAGTGCATTCCACAGAAAAGACAGATACTCTTCTGGTGAAACACAGTCAACCAAGTAAGCAGGTAAATTTAAGTTTAGACAGTTCACACAGTTTTCATGAGAATTTGCAAGCCCTGTTATTACCTCATACCAAAAGTCTAATATTTTTGTCACATCAGTAATGAGAGACTTTTGTCCTCAGCTACTTAGCACCTGTTATTTCATAAACAATTACCAAAGATTTTCTAATTCCTTGTTCATAACAGGTAGCCTACCCAAGTTGTCTCCTCCTGTACTTAATGCTAAAAGTATTCTTACATTCGATTATATAATTTCTGAATATTACATTGTAGCAGAACCTTAAATGATGATATATGCAATGTTTAATTGTGTGACTTATCTTGAATCTGAAATAGGCATGACATTAAATATCTCCTGATCACTGGTCATGAAAGATAAAGTTTGTATGGTTAATATTTTCGCTGACTTATACAAAGAGCATTGATTCTAAAGAAAAACACATTATTTGTAGATTGCATTAGCTTTGCATGGTGTCTTTGCCTGCAAGGAGGATTTATGACAAATGGAAATATAATTGATTAAAAGAAAAACATGCTTTCTGATCAAATTTAAATTCCATGGCTCATATAAGACTTCAGCCACATTACAAAACCTTATGTGCAGCTGCCTTTTTTTTTTTTTTAATACTGTGGCTAAATTGAAGCAGGCAGCAAACATTTCCATCTCAATTAGCCAATACCTGTGGCAGAAACACACACAAGGAGAGAGTACCTTAAACCCTCTGTTGGTTTCTTCTTTCATCAAGAATTTCTGCAAAGGGTGTTGCCTTTGCAGATTAAGAGAGCCAGACCTCTCCTCTGAAAAGGTAACAGCACTGGTGCACAGTTTTGGTGGGTTGTTTTGGGTTTTTTTGTTTGTTGGTTGGTTCTTTTATAGTTTTCTTGGGTTTTTTGGTTTTTTTTTTTTTACAGGCTACTTGCCAATTTTAAAGTGGCTAAGATCAACCATTCCATTAAAAACAAAACAAATCCTCCCTTCAAAATATGGAGTTGTCATCCATTAGCAAAGCTGCATAATGTACAAGAGATAAAGGTTAAGTACCAAATCTTGTTCAATGGCTTTAAAAAGAAATCCACTGGTACTTTGATAGGGTAAGGGTACATGCTGATGGTCTGTTTTCAAGTGTATTTTGAGACCTTTACTATGAGACATGGAGCGATTACTTTGTAGGAAGGCTGATGCTTTTCTTTAAAGCTAAGTTTCCCTGTCCCTTCAACAGACTGCTGCACCAGAGATAAGATTTACCTTTGCAGTTCAAGAATTTTCTTTCATGCATAAGATAGTTTTTATAGGTGGAAGGGAAAAGTGGTTGTTTGTAACATCAAATTAGTATAGGCAGTGGCGAGGGCATGAGATTTAGGTATATCATTCACACACACCTCCTTTCCAGCATGGTATGTCTTGGTCTCAAGAACAAAGGCTTGGGCTTGCTCTTTCTACAGAAACCACTCAAATGTCTCTAAATGCCTTTACAAACCCACAATGAAGGTACAGAAAACAAGCATAGCCCCTTTCCTTCATCACTCAGTTTCTTCATCACAAATTAACCCAAACAACTAGTAGAACTCTACAGTGAGGAAGCAGTAAGAAAAGGAACAACTGTAATGTAACACAACATGTCTGGAGAGCTTTGGTTGTCCTATCCTCAACTATTCTTACTACACCACCTGAATATGTACCAGCATAGACTGCTAGAGCTTGTCATCCGAGTTGAAGTTAGGGTCAAAGAGCAGGTCTATGAGAGACTCAATGCAGATACCAAGTGAATCCTCACTACCTCAGTAATAGGATGATTCAGAGGACAGCAGTAGAGATGAGTTTTATTTTGCTGGAATGAGCTGCAGTTTCATTCAAAGGATATGAACTGATTACCTTAAAACATAATTCATTCTACAGTACCTTCTGATAGCCTTCAGAGAGACATTAAAAGTACATGTGTATTTCATTAGTACCTACTTACCTAAAATGAGATATGAATTGTAAGTGCTTATTTCCTTCAAGAAAACCTGTAAAACTAAGCAGAGCCTGGGTTGTACACTGGGACTACAGTGATTCAGAAATGGGTAAGGGAGTTCCTGCAGGCAATAACTCTCCCCAGTTCTCCTACCGCAAATATTTGCTTTCAGAAAAGAATTTTTTCCAGTATAAGTAACACAGAATACAGTGTTAAGGACACCCACTTTGTTATGGCTTTTGTGGGCCTGGCTTGCCCCACAGATTCTCTCTTCTTGTGGTAGTCCCATTAATACAAGACTAATCCCAAAAAACACCCTAGTAGATGTGTTTTCCAAAGTGCAATAAATTTCTAAAATACATATACATAGAAGATGCATTCTAAGATATCTGCAAGCACATGTATAATTAAGGAACAATTGCAATTTTCCCCATTTACATTTTATGTCAAAAAGAGAAGCTTTATATTTCAGAGTGCCAGTATACAGACACACTCAAATTAGGAATGGCAACAATTCAATTTCACCCAGTCCAAAGAAGCCTGCGAGCCTGTTCAGTCTTTGCCTTCTTTTCCTCCCCAGTGTCTGCAGGTGCTCATGATGCTTCTAGTGAGAGGAAGCAAAGCTACCCAGAAATTCAAGGAGAACCACAACAGAGCTTTCCCCACCCCTTGCCCAATCACAGCAGGGCAATTGCCATCTCACCACATAACCAGGGAGGGATCAGCAAACCAATTCCAGGGGACAACTATTGCTCTTCTCATGTGACCTACTGCTACACCAGTCCTGCTGATAGTAGAAATTACAACAAACTTTAAGTCTCAGTAAATTTTGAGTGTTATTTCACACAGGGCACACATACACATGCTGGTGCAGTCTAAGGAAATGTAGAATATCAACTGTCTGCTAGAAACAATCTAGGTGTGACAGTCCTTTTGAGGAAAGATGGTCAGCAATGTTAAGTATAAGCTTTGCCCAGCAGCTGATGCTCCAACTCACTAAACTGATGATTTGCAAATTGAAGAAAGAAAAAAGAGTCTGATATGCTACTCCTTAAACAGATATGATAATTTCTTCCAGAAAATTACTGGGCTAAGATTTTACTGAAATTCGTAACTTTGTAGCTGCTGGGAGTCTCATTATGTTGCTGGTTTGTTAGGAAGCCTGCAATGTGTCTTATTTTTAAAAGAACAATCATTCTGTGGGTGAACTATTTCCAAAAAAGGTTAGGTCAGGAGGGACCTCTGAAGGCATACAGAACCAGTCTTCTCTGAAAGCTCGGATAACTTTAGATCAATTCAGATCAGGTTGTCCAGGGCTTTGTCCTATCAAGTCCTGAGTATCTCCAAGGACAGAGATTCCTGAACCTCTCCAGGTAGCATGGGTCGGTGAAACATAGTTAATAATCTTCTCCTTGTCTCCCATTGAGATTTTTTTCTTGCTGCACCACGTGAGCATTGCTCTCATGCATCTTTAAGGAAAGTCTCACTCCACCTTCCTGCACATCAGTTTTCCAGCTCTGGATGATCTTGGTGCCCCTCAGCTGCACTCACCGCAGTTTGACAACGTATACTCTCGCCCCGAGGGGCCCAAAACTCAATGCAGCATCCCACCTGTAGCCCCATAAATGACAAATATAAGAGCACAGCCACTACCCTCAGTCTGCCTGCTTATGCAGCGCAGGATGTGGTTCCTTTTTATCACCTCCAGGCCATGCTGTTGACTCACACCTGACACTGCCCACCAAGACATCCATAACCTTATTTGGAGAGCTGCACAGCATGTGCATTTTGCACTTTAGAAAAGGGTTTATAAATTATCTGTGGCTTTGTACATGTCTATATTTAATAGTCTAGTTTGAAAGACTGATGCGAGAGGGCTGATTTTCAGGTAGAAGTTAGCATACACAAAAGCATGCAAGTCATCTCACATCAGGCACCCAGAACACAACTCAAGCTTCTTCCTCTAAGCACATAAAAACTTCATGCACAGGTAGTTTACAGCACAAGCTTTGGAGGGGCTGAATAACCTGTTGGCTAGCTGAACAACCTGCACATAAGGCTAGTCTGGGCAGCATCCCTCCCCTCAGTCCTGGGGCAACAATGCTACTGAGGCCTTACCCTCCATGCACCATGGAGCTGGTTATCTTCATATCAGGAGTCAGGTTATACACATGCACTTGGCGTATTTGGCCTTGCTGGAGGCAAGCCATGGCACCGCAGCACCAGTGTACAGCATCAGGATTAGCAGAGGCGTGAACTGGGAAACAGTTCTGAGACTCACTTTCTACGTAAAATCTTGACTTCTCTAGTGTTTTGGGATTCTTGTTTAAACCAAAATCACTAGTCATTTATATAATTTTCATGTTATACGACTATGTGTATATGCACACACTCTATAGACATGAAATATTTCTTTCTTACCTTGTCAGACAAGCAAGCAGCTGAGCCAGGGAGAGCTACTCACACACAGCTGCTTTAGCCCACAGCAACGTGCACAGGTTGGAAATAGAAAGACTAAGCTTTGGTGTCTAAGTACTCAGAATTGTCACAATATTTCAGCGTCCTAGCCACAGTCCAAGCAAGTTACTAAGTTTAGGTTTGTGAAAAAACCCCAGGCATCCTCGATTTGCCATCTTTCCCACCAATAACAAGCCACAGTAATCTCAGGATTTTAGATCTGAGAAAAGACATTGGTTATTTGTTGTTTCTGGAGCATGATTTGGGGTACAGTTGGTTTTCCTCAGCAAAAGACACACGCAAAAAGGTGGAAGTAAGGCAATTTCAATGCTTGTTTTCATCTATAAACACCAACCTTATGACTGAAGTCCAGCACAGGCTCCCTTTTCCTTTTTCTGAAAGCACATTGATATAAGTTCCTGTACATTCCAAGTTAGCTGTACCCTGGCTGAGCATAGCCTGCTTTATCACTGGTTAAAGTTACCAAACGCCAAAAGAAAACAAAAATATCCCCCACAATATTGTTTCAGTTCAAAAGTTAAGAGTATTTTCTCCACATAGACCCATGTTGGGGTGAAAAAAGATGCTGCAGGCAGGGGTGCAGAGCTCAGCCAGCCAGCAACACCCACGGATTTCCAACACATTCAGTTTGAGCTCTGAAGCCTCTTGGCTGTAGCACATCGCACAGCCTTTATGCTTGATCATTAAAGAAAGCAACCTGTCAACTCTGTATACTGACAGATCTGAGGGGGGGGAAAAAAAAAAAAAAGCTTTGAAAGGATCTTTTTCTGCAGGAAACATGCATCCAAGAACAGCAGCATTACTGCTGTGTTCTTCAGAGCGTCGATACTGTTTTATCCGGCATCTCTGGAGCTTCAAAAGAGAGCACCTGCTTGTTCCACACAGCAATGGAACTCCACGTATTATGAAACATTCGCCTTTTTTAACATCTGAAAGTTGTTAGATTCTAGGATTCCTTATTCATCCTGTGTCTTAAAATTAAAGATCAACACTGAGGATATCACAGAAGAGTCATTGTCTGCTCACTGTTCAAGGAGCTTAAGACTTCCAACTACGCTTTTCTCTTAAGTTCGCTGAGAAACAGGAGCAACTGTTTCAAAACATTCTCCTGATTACTCATGGCTCAACATCAGAGATACAAAATATTATTCTAACGCTACTTATGAGCATAAAATACAGGCCACGGTTGTTTCAGACAGAGAAGTGAACCTGTAATATTCAGGTAAGCCAGAAAAGCAGATTAGGCACAAAACTCTAAAAATTACCTATCTGAGTAATGTGCAAGAGCTCACAGTAACAGAAGCTGTTTCTTCCATACTTCAGTCTCCACTTAACACTTACAATGGGTAGACTGAAGTAAGTACCCGGTAAACAACACATAAACAGGGAAAGATGCAGCTTCTCGGACCTCAAAGACAGAACAGCTCGGATTAACGCACAAAAAGAGACAGATAGGAATAGCTGTTGAAAAACAAAGGGCTTTTAATTTGAGTTTACTATTCAGATTGGAAATGGAAGTGGAACAAACGTTGATTCCTTTCTAACTTCCATAGCAACCCACTCACACTGAAGTTATGTGACTCAGAAGCTGTTTGCTTTAAATGCAGCCATATGGCTTTTAAACCCTTTTGGTTCCACGCCCAGACACAGAATAGCTATTTCTTGATTTTATTGTCCTGATAGACTCCGAATACTCGAACTTTGGAATTTTATTCATCTTACTCAAATTCTCCTTTAAGTTTCCAGGTTTCTGAATTCAAGCCCAAAGGGCTTTGATTTTTACTTGGAAAGAAAGTGTTAATAGAAATCCACAGCAAAATTAGGGACCTATCTAGCAACTTAAAAGAGATTTAACATTTTCCAAATGCCCTGTTTATGGAATTATACCAAGAAAACATGTTTCCTTTACTTTAATTTACTAGTAAATTGCCAGAGGATTAAAAATTCACATTTCTCAGATGAACACTGAAGCAGTCATCAGCAGCTGCTTAAAGTATTTATGCTCAAAAGTCCATGCTAAACTTTCATCACTGCAGCGTACAAAATCTACCAGGTCTGAAACACAGCCAGCTTTATTGCACTGGCCCTGCTTAGATGTACTTCTTCATATTCACAAACTGCAGAGCAACGTAGCAAAATTATTTAAAATTAAATCAACACTGCTTGTCAGGAGTCTACATCCTTTTTCCAGTAAGGTTTATTGCACATTTTAGGAAGACATCTTACAGTCAGAGAACATAGTATTTAGTGACACTATTACGGTTTCCTTTTTCTAAGTCAAATTTTGATAGTTACTAGGAAACAGAAACATGTAGAACTATGTGACCTGAAAGATCAGCTTACAAACGAAGACTGCAATCTTCAAGACATCTCATCGCCCAGAAACTCAAAGTCAGTTTAGAACCACGGAAAGCGCATCTCAGCGCAAGCACCCTCGTGTTGTCCACTTTGAAAACAAATTCAAGTTACTCTGTCTCTTTCCAATACCATTCACAGGTACTTCATAACACAAAAAAACCCACACCATACCCATGATTTTTTGTGGCACTGTCCACAATGCGTGCCTTCAAGTATATCTGGTTTTCCAAGTCAAAAAGACTGCAGGGTCAAAAGGGAAGCTTTAAAAACAACGAGATCTTCCTACAAAAAGGTGAATTGTTTTCTAAAGACAGCTTACATCACAGAAAAGCTCTTCTTTGTGCCCGGTGAGTAGCTGTAAAGTGGTCTTGACCCTCACCCTGCAGAAGCACTCCAAGGGCTCTGAGGTTGGCTGTTAGTACCTCCGGAGACAACAGGTTTGCAGAAGTTTCCTGCAGGACTGCAGCACACAGTTCACATCCCGTTTCTACACCCAGGACGGCACCGAGCAGGAGTGAACCCACCCCGCTGCTTCTCCAACAGCCGCGACACGCAAGCATCTTTTACACTAAATATATACTTTAAAAAAACCCCAGCCTCTTACCAGCCTGGATACAGTCTCCAGATCAGAACCAGGCAATAGTGCTTCACTTTTCAAAACTAAAAACCATGAAGCTAGACCTTTTTTCCCCCCGGCTACATTCTTGCATCTGTTTTCATGCACTAACACTGAGATGGGACTATAATATGGAAAATATTTATAGCACTGCAACAACAACTGCATGTTCACTGCAGATCTCGCAGCTAAATTATGCCAAGTGTCCATCTCAAACAACTACTTCTCCACACCTAGAGAACCAATAATAGATAACAATGGGAGATTCATTTCAAGACACACTCCGATCACAGAGCATTAGAAAACAGATCCAGGCATCTGGAAAATCCCACAAGGCACTGAGATATCATTTTCCAAACAGCATTTGACTTCTCAACTTAAGTACTTAATTTTTATTTCTTGTCAGCAGTTCACATCAGTTCAGCGCTTCACCACACGCTCTGGGTTCTCCAACCGATGCTACACAATACTGAGCAAACAGAAAAGCTTAGTAACAAGATCTTCACTTACCTTGCCCCTGTCCACTGATCTGACGACTCCACAGCATCAGAATTATTGCTAATATCCAGTGTGTCTGTCCAGTTACTCCGATGCTTCCTTGTCTTTCAGCCATTGCATTATTGGGAGCTATACAGAGAAATATTATTGCATGTTTGAGTTACAACTCTCAAGAAATATACCTTTCAGTGGAGGAAAACAAAACAAAGTCCCTGCAAATTTCCTCAGTACACATCTATTGCTCAATTTGAGAAAACACCCGCTCATAAAAGAATGCATTTTCATTCAGAACCTCCCTGTTTGCTCAAGACTTACTTCACAGTAGGACGTTGCTTTGCAAACACTTGGACTCACTTTTCATAGAGGTCCTGAACTTGACAAAAACCAAGTTCCCATTCTGCCACATTTAGGAATCCTAAATAAGAAGCACTCAAGTCACGTAAAAGTTTTGCTGTATACTAGTTTGAGGGCACAGTTCCTCAGGCAGCGTTTAACTTGAATTTTCTAAAGAGTCAGGGGATTTTGCCACGGTTGAGTTACATTTAATTGAGGGTTTCCTGGACCAGCTACATCTTCCAGCCATTTGCAGTTTCCACATCACTGGCACATGCAACAATTATCTATTTATTATTCCTTCCCATCCCGTTTTTTTAGCACTCTGAGTCAGGTCTGCTTCTTCAGAAGATCTGGTTAATCCAATACTGGTTTGTCAGAACTGCACTAATTACACAGGCCTGGCTGGACTCTGGCTGAAAAAAAAAAAATTAAGATGTAATTTCTAGCCTAAAGCACAAGCAAGTATCACAGAAGTTAGTATTTCAATAGTTGGGTAATTTATCCAGCATGGGGAAAAATCTTGCCATAACTTATCCCTTAAATAGTTGGGTTTTTTAAAATAAGATGGTATTGTAAAAACTTATTTTGTTTTTCCATTATAAACTGCTGCAAAGTTCTTGTGAATATTGTTGTAGGATTTTTAAAAATAAAAGGGAAAAAACATCACCAGGAAAAACACGAACAGAAGGGAACTTTTATATATTGGCTGATTAACCATACTTTTAATACTGTTATGTGAAGAAGCTCCATTTTAAAAAATCCTCCAAAAGTATTTTACAAAACTATGGATGCAGAAGCCATCCATAACAAAGGTTCATCTGAAATTATACTCAATAAACCTCAGTCCTCAATTCTCAAAAATGGTTATGGAAGAACCAACACAAAAAAAAAAAACCCAAAACAAAACCCAACCAACAAAACACTCCTGCACAGAAAAGCTCCCCAGTGTTACAAACACCTTGATTTTCTCATTTGGAGTTTGTTTCAGGCTCCACTAGAGCAATTGTTCTCTCAGCAAACCGAGGTCTTCCCCAGCCAGCCTTGGATGGTTCCTCCCACCCCCTCTCACACACGAGTATGGAAGGAAGAGAGGAAGGGATGCTGCAAGGCTTTTTTTGGTTGTTCTGCTTTGCCTCTTTGGGGCTGTTTAACCCTGAGAGGAAAGGAGAAGCAAACTGTAGTCCCAAAGCAAAAGCAGAGAACAATGCATATGAATAAACACCCTAACACGTGTGTGTGTGTGTGTGTGTATCTATGTTTTGTCACCGCAAGGTCAAAGAAATAGTTTTGCAGAAACAGTATCTTGGAAAGAAAGATACTCTGTTTCATGAATATTCTTTCCCCACACTAACAGACACATTTTTGGTACTCAGTGTAAGCAAACAGATGGTACTCAATTAGTTATTTACCTACTTTACTACTATTAATTAACATCTCCAAGATAATTTTTGTTTTCATTGCATCTACAGAAAGCTAGACTTTCATAGAAGTCTGGCATTTGTATCTACAGCCCTGCTAGTTGTAATACAAATATCACAACTACAAAAGCATTAAGATGTCTTATCTGAACTCCACAAGGAAGCATCTAACTTCTAAGAAAGCATTTTTTGCTTGAAGGTTCACTGCTAGTGAACAGAGGAAGATGATGGCCATCCCACTAGGAGGAAGCCTACAGATCAACATCTGTAGCACTTGAAATGAGAACAGAAGCAGCAAAAATTGCAAGTCTTTATTTTGGGCCAGAGAGACAGTTACCTCACACTGCAGCAACCAAACATAGAATAAGGACAAAAAGCAAGGCAGAAGGGGGTGCAGGGGACAGGATGCATCTGCATACCACGTTGACTCAGGACTGGAAAGAGAGGGAAGGAATCTAAACCTGATAGATGTCCCACCTGTTATATTCCTTGTCTTTACAAGACAATTTGTAAAGGAAAGAAGGCAAAGAAAAGCCAGTGCACATATGTAGCTGAAAGTTCATACTAGAGCTTCCATTTGACAGGGAATATTCAACAGGAGGAGGTAATAATAGAAACAGAAAACCAACTTAGAACCCAAAACATAAGTCTCCTCTGAATCCTGAGCCTCGCTTTCCATACAAAACATGCAGGGAACCAGTTTTATCTCAAGCAAACACATTTCTTAATTAAAGAACAATTGCTTTAGGAGAGGCTACGCTGCTGTAAAAAAGCTTAACTGGCAGGTCTATGGCAACCTTTATATCCTTTGGGTTTACACCAGTGTTGCTTCAGTCCTTCTAATATAGGAATAAAATGACCAAGGACAAAATTAAGTCATAAGTATGCTGAATTATTAGGTAGAGCAGGTACAACAGGACAAGAGAGATAGAGGAGAGGACAAAGTCCTCTTCCCCTCCCCCTTTTTTCCTTTAGTTCTCTTGTGAAAGAAGTGACAAGAAATAACTTTTTTTCTAAATCAGATTTTAAAAGCGTATTTAAATTTTTATTGTTGCAAGAGACTTATTGAAGGAAAGCAAAGAGATATATAAATCACATCCTCCAAGGGACAAAAACTTCATTAATCACTACCCGACACTCCAAGGAACAGCTGTTTTTATTTTCCCCCAAAACCTGCTAGAAGAGGAAACATACCAGAGGGGAAAAAAATCCGGACTAACAGAGACAGAAAAAATAAACTCTTACCTCTAAACCTTCCTTCATACTCCTCCTTCTAACTCAAACATCCTCCCTTCACAGGTAGGGAACAGAACAAAACACCCCCACACACCCTTAAACACTCTCTCAGCCAGGGCTCAGCTGGATTAACAAGCACCTCAAGATCCCCTCACTCACTTCTGCTCACACAACATCTCCTGCACCAGTACACATAGAGAAAAGACTCAACACCACCACTATTTAATCTTCTTCCCCCCACCCCCAAGCTTAATACACATAACACCCTCCTACCTGTAAAACAGCTACAAGAGCTGCACTTGCCAGCTTCACAGCCCAGAGAAGATGGCAAGAAGACCTTCTTCCCATTTGCTGACAATCAGCTGTAACTAATTTGGAGTGAGCCAGGTGCAGTCAGTTTGCAGGAAATCAGCACACATGGGTAAATCTGCCATATACCATAACAAAGTTTGACGTTTTAGAGAAGACTTTTGCTCCAGTAGTGTTGGTATGAGATGCTAGATAGGCTTCCAGTTGTGCTACCAGAGACTTGTTGCTATCTCAGTGGTATGATCCATTAAAATCCATAGGCTTTTCAGAATTTGATTTTTGGGTGGCAGTAACTTGTATCCATTTTGCTTTCCTTCTGTTACCACTTAGTTTATTTTATATGCTTTTGTCTTGCCTGGATGGGTAAGTATATAAACTATGCAGACTTTAAAACCCTTTTTAGTTTAATTGCTTTATAAGTTTCTTTACAAAGTTACATTTTTAAAAAATAATATTTAGTCTATGCAAGCATAGACTTAGTAAATGTTCAATAAATGACAAGCAAAAAATATGCCAGCTTTCTGGTAAATCATGGGAATGTCAGTATTGCCTCGTAAAAGTGATAGTTACTCTTTCAGGTGAAGTAGAATTTAGTCACTTAACTCTTTTATTTTTTAAATTTTTTTTTTTAACATACGGTTTTCCTCTCCATACAGCAATGATGAAATATCTGGTACAGATAGTGGAAAGGGATAAATGGGTTCTTAGGTCACTATTAATACAGTCAGCCCCCTGCATATACCTTTCACTCCTGCATTAAAAGGATATCCATTTATTTATTAAAAAATTCTAAACAATCATTGCATCTTGTTGTCACTCTGTGGCCAACACTACAGTCTGTAGCTTATACTGCTATAAACATTCTTTGAACAGTCATCTTCTGAAAAAAATTGTGTCAAACTGCTGCACCATGTAGGACAGCAATTCCTAGTTCAGACCACAGTCTGAGAGTTGAACACACATATAAATAAACATATGCTTGCTGTTGAAACATATATTTTGCCCTACTGGAATTTCTTGTGCTTTGGATTAGAAGGTAATCCCACTCCTACCTCTCCTTCAATAACTCTTGTACAATTGAAAATTTAGAATTGTGCCTAATAAAAGGAAGACAGTAGTAGCAAATATACACCCAAAACAAACCAGCAAAAAAGCTAATGTGGTACTCAGTGTATTGTTGAATGTATCATACTAAACTGCTTTCATTAGATTCAAGATAGATGGAAGAACAGAAAAAAAAAAGAGAAAAAAAACAAACCACAACAAATCACCATTAACTATTTTCTCACTGGAGATCATTAAAGAGTTGATGGGTCATGTGTTGATGGCCAGTCAGCTGGACTGGTCTGAAGTGGAAATCTGATACAAGAGTTTTAGAAGGTATGTGAAATGCTTGGAGTTATATAGCCAAGCAAAAATTAAAGGAAAAAAGAAAGCCAAAACAAACAACAGCAAACAAAAAAAAACCCCACCAAGAATATAAAATTCCTTTTAATTTTGATCATTGTAATCATTGGGAATCACTGATGCCTAAGGAAACACCAAGGACAGCCTAAAGCTTTTGCTAATACAGACCAAGAAGTCTAAACTGGATGCGTTTTACCCGAATTATAATCTATGTGCCTGAAGCCAGATTCTGATCTTCCTTACATGCACAAAAACCTATGGTACCAGCAGGCCTGTTTATATCCACGTAGCTGAAATCAGAACCTGGTCTGATGCATTTAAAATAATTGAATTTATCACTGATGTCTTACTTGGCCTGTTACAAAGACTGTATTTTTTAACCTCATTTCTGTTAGTGCATTACCAAAGACATTATAAATGCAAGATCCCTCAGAGGGCCATCTGTGGAACCAGATACTATCCGATGAGGACCTCTCTGCAGCATCAGGTTTGTTTACACAGTGTAATGAACAGTAATGATAAGATTTTTCCTATTTAAACTCAGGAGCAATACAAGAGCAGCGTAACAATATCCATACCACACCAGGGGTTTTCAGTGCTGTTACCGGTGGGACAGAGCACGCCTGGTCCTCACTTGCAGCTGTCAGCCATTGTCTTTGTGCATTAAAGGTGAGAAGTCATGAACTCACACTACCAAGAGCCCAGGTAAAGGACAGCAGAACAGATAAACTGATATTCCTGTCAATCTGGAGACAGCTGTGGCTCAAGTTAGGTGCCAAAAATACTCACAAGTCACCTACTTAGCAGACATATGAGGCTTTTGCAGAAAAGGAGGAAGGGAACTTTCCTTCATGCCAAGCAAAAGTGGGCTTGGAGTACCTGAGACAGCAGGACATGCAAAAGCTTTCTCTACCTTCCTAACATTATGACAGATTATAAGGAGGAGGGAATACCTAGTTTTGAAGGGGCTGGGAAGGCTAGAGAAAATGGTTCCACCAATTCTAGGCTCCTTATTTAGGATGCAGGTCTTTCTAGGTCTCATCCATAGCCTGTGAAGAGAAAGAGGACCCCCTGGGAGGGCACTGAAGAGTATTGAAATCATACTCCAGCTGGGATTCACTGCAGAGTAGACCCTGTGTCCTCCACCAACTACTGGAGGAGGTCAGAAAGCTTGCCTTCAGGTGAAGTACAAAACAGGCTAGGGTGTGTAGTCATGCCTGTGTGATTATCTTCACTGGAGCACATTCCCTCATCCATTGCTAGGACGTAGCTTCTGGTGATATCAGGACATGTGCCTCTATGTGTCAGGATGATTTCTTCAGTAAAGCACATCTGCCTGAGACTTATGGGGTATAATTACAAACTTTCCAAATCATATTTAGGAAGAGTGATTCAGAGCATCAGTTAGCAATTATTGATTATTCAGTAACGTACTAAATCATTAATTCACTAACTTGTAATCAGGTTTGCTTTCAGAACCTTTCAAATTTAAGTAACTATTGATTCTTCCATACTCTCTGATTAAAATTTAAAGTGAAAAATGTAAGAGTTGTAATATTTTTTTAAATTTTTTTTTTTTAGCATCAGATTAATGCTATAAAGAAAACAACACGTGTAGTGCTAATAGGAAAAAAAAATTGCCTACAGACATACTGCAACTGTGAATTAGTGGTACCTGAATGAAGGCCAAAACGACTTAATGGAGGTATTTAGCCTTTGGAAAGATTGTTTCTTCAGTTCTTTTACATGTTGAAATTTAACAATTTCAATTTTATGAAGCACTATGGACCTTCATAGCAATTTCCTTAAGACTGAAAAGAGCTTGGGCAGGTTTATTATTGGTTTGGTTTTTCCAAAATATAAAAAAATTACTTTGCAATAGAAAGTTTAGTTATTGGATAACTTGGCTTTTAAGATTTTTTTATACTGTTGTTCAGATGATAGTACCT
The DNA here is from genome assembly GCA_013400835.1 of Zapornia atra. Lineage (NCBI taxonomy): Eukaryota > Metazoa > Chordata > Aves > Gruiformes > Rallidae > Zapornia > Zapornia atra. Next base: position 52,324 of record VZTU01011122.1, read on the forward strand.
GATATAGGAAAGAGAGCAAAGACAGTGGTGAAAACTACGAAAAGTAATTGAAAGCAGTGCTGTTGCCACCCACTACTCAAAAACATTGTTTTATTTCATGAATGACCAAATAATATTTTTTTTGTTTCTCTTCTGGTGTTGCTGACTTCAAATTCACAATTTTGATCCTTTCACAAAACAGCAGTAAAATTCAATCTTAGAAGCCAAAATTCCTAGGCAAGACATTTACCCTTAGACCAACGCTTAAAAAAAAACCAAACCAAAAACCCACAAAAATATCAAAGTTCTTACAAAGAAACAAAAAACTCCTTGTCCTGGTTTTGGCTAGGAGGGAGTTCATTTTTCTTTCTAGCAGCAGGTGGAGTGTTTGGAAGTTGGGATGAGAGCAGTGCTGCTAACACCCTGATGTTTTAGTTGTTCCAAGCAGTCAAGGACTTTTCAGCTGTCCATACTGCCCTGCTAACAAGAAGGGAGGGGACACAGCTGGGACAGGTGACCCGAACTGGCCAAAAGGGGTATTCCATGCCAATTACATCATGCCCAGCATAAAAGGGCTGAGGGGAGGGAGGAGCGCACAGCTCCAGGACACATGGTTTTGGGGCTGGTCCAGCTTCCGGACGGCTCTGGGCTGCATGGCCTGAGTTGTGTGGTTTGGTGAGAAACTGCACTGTGTATCACCAGTTTTGTATATTTTGCTATAAAGTCCTCTTATTGTTATCCCTCCCTCTCTGCTGTCCCTGTAAACTGTTCTTATCCCAACCCGTAAGGTTTGGTTTTTGGATTCTTTTTCTTTCCCTTTCCCCCTTCAGGTCTCTGCCCCCCACCCCCTACCTCATAAAGAGAGCAACTGTGTGGTGCTCAGCTCCCAGCTGGGGTGAAACCATGACACTCCTCTTTTAAATCAGTTATGTTCTTTCATGCAAGCAAATGAAATGCAGCATGGTGAGATGTGAACATCTGACTTGGCTACCTTTATTTTTCTAGTTAACATACATATGTTTGAAAGGAGTGGGGGTTTTTTGTATGGGGTTGGAAAAATAAAGTTAAAAGTAATACAATATCAACAGGCTTAGAACAAGTTTGAAAGAACCAAACTTGCAGAAGGCCCATTTGTAACCCTATTTATTTATAATCCTCAATTTCCACATTCAAAACACATCCCTACGTACAGTCTCCTGCAGGTTATGGTTAGAAGACACCATGTCCATGGGTCTATCTCACTAGATTTATGTACCTGGGATAAGCAGTTGCGGTTCCTGTGCAGACTGGGAGCTGTGTTTTTGTTGTCATAGCAGTGAAACCCAGGAACTTTCTAAGGCTGCAGGTGAAGGCAATGGGCAGCTCATAGGTCTTCCAGCAAGTCCCTGGTGCCTGGTTTTCCAGAAGGGCAGAAAGCAAGTGTCACTGAGCTACCAGAGCATAAGATAAGCCTCTTGAGTGCCACACCTTCCACATACACGCAACTTCACACTAGTTACCTACAGCTAAATACACCAGAGTTTACAAAAAGAGCGTGTCCTCCTCACATCAGCAGCATCTGATACGATTCATATTGCCTGGCACAGGAGAGAAGGACTCCAAAGTCACACAGCCCTCTCCAGTCCGCATCGGACCACATCCAGCCCTGCTCCCACCCCTACTAAAACAGCTATCATTACCTGTTACCAAACAACAGCATCAGGTAACACCATTTACCAGCAGGTAAATGAAATGCTTTAAGTTCACACCTAGGCATATCTAGCTTTGCAGCTATATGAACATTTCTCATCAGTGGTAACATGCCCCCCACCTCACATAATTGGATATGGCTTACTCCAAGCTTTGTAAGCTTTGTTGACCCCGAACAGTGGATCACCTTTGTAACGGTCCTGAAAGAAGAATATTATCCACATTCAGTTGACACTGTAATATTTTAGACTTTAAGTCTTTTTGATTCACAAAAGAGAAAAAAAACCAAGGAGTACATGAAACCGTGACCAATAAACATAAGTTACCTAATTACAATCATTCATACAATCTGCTTTTGCATTAACAGATAAAAATCAATATAATTGACTTTTGTTCCATAACATCATTTGTTTTGGCTTTCTTTGCTATCTCATACACTAAGAAGTAAACTTACAATGCATTAAGAAATCTCAGATAACTGGCTCTGTCAATACAGCATGAAGGATGAGGAAAAAGTGAGTAGAAAAGTAATATACTTTTCACAAAGTATTGGATCCCATGAAGAAGTTAATGATGTTTGCAAGGGAGAAAATGTGAGGACCAAAAGTTTTCAAGTTGCTGAGTGATAATAATGGTGCCATCTATTGTGCATCCATCACACTGAAGTGCTTGACATGTATTTTGGACTGTTTTCATGCATTTTCTTTATGATGATTAATAGTGGCATTGTACCTTCTGAAATAGCAGCCCATCACACAGAGAAAGGTGTGCTAAATTAAATTCAGATGATAACAACTTTGATCTCAGGCACGCATGGAAAGGTTAGAACAAAAGCGCGGTGAGAAATACTCGTGTCTATAGATGAGGGTCCACAGCAAACAAAGAGCAGAGAAAAAGGAGTAGAGACCTCAGTGCCTTTCAGAAACATCCATTTTTCCAATTTCTTTTCCCTGCTCTGTATTTACATTAGTAAGCAGCGAGATTTAAATGTGTTTTCTTTTGTTACACTTTGAAAGAGAAATGGGGGGGTGGAAGGGGAGGGAAGGTACAACACTAGATAAGATAATTAAATTTCTGTAAAAGGAAAGAATAAGAAGTGATGCCTATCACCTGCCTGCCTCTCACATCCTGGACATGCTACTGCTGTCTGGTTTGTCTCTAATACCAATCAGAAGCACACAAAGGTTCCTGTAACACATTTTGTTTCCTCCTGGGTCCTTAAATATTTGGCTAAAGCATCTCTTCAATTCTTTTAGCAAAGAAGCAGCAAAATGAGCATAGACACCCACCCACTGGTGTCTTTTGGTCTGCTGACACTGGAAGTGGGGCTTCCAAGAGCATGAGGAGACCAAAGCGATGGAAAGCAGTTTCAGTGTGAGTGTGCTTATGCTGACACATTCTAGCCCACTGACTCAGAGGGTGAAAGCAGTTCCTAGGGCCCAGCTAAGCAGCTCTAACTCCAACTTCATCTCTTCAGAGGTACAATTAACTAGGGGAGGAAATAAAAAAATTCAAGGGGCACCTTTTGCTCTGTCTTGACATCAAAAACATGGAAACAAAATTCCTACTCCCAGCAGAACCGCAGGCACACTAACTACATGAGTGTCATAATGTGCATTTAATGGCTGGAAACCACTCTGAAATATCCAGATGTGTCACACACAAATGGGAATGGTAAATGACTGCTAGAACTTGCTCAGGAACCCATGCACCCCAATGCACTCCTGGGAACGTTGAAGCAGAACTTTACTACAGTTTTCCCAATAGGAGAGCACAACTGCACAAATCAATAGTCTCTTGCAGCAGTCAACAGACTTGCAATTCTTAAGAGAGAGCAGCTAAGGGATAGGAGATGGCAGTCTGATTTGTGGAGCAGCTCCAATGCATACAAGCAGGATGGAAAAGTCTGAGTTGGTTCATCAAAAACTGACACCTTTCCCAACCACCAACATAAGTACATCCCAGCTGTGCTCTTTGATATGTGTAGGATTTCCAAATGTGCCTAAGAGTAAATTTAGCCCCTCCCAGCCTTTTTCTTTTTTTTTTTTTTTGGTCCAGTTACAAATGTACATAATAATATTGGACAGGACTGTTCAGAAAAACTGAATTAGCTGGAAACTGTTCTATGGAATACATTACAGTGAGGCATCACATCCAGTTGAGACATCTGCTCATGATTTAACTTCTTAAATTACAGTGTTGTTTACATAATACATATTTTTACATTATTACCATTATCAAGGAATACTGGCATAGTTGTTCTTGCCATAGCTAATCCCCTCTGCGTAACCTAAAATAATCTTGATGCATTTGAAGAAAGGTTCCTGGGCAGAATAACCGAAGAATGGGAAAAGTGGAGTGGGAGTACCAACAGAGGTAGGGGCAGGTTTTTTTCTTCTTACATTCAGTATGTAACATCCAAGTAGCCATAAACCCCAGGGGAATGAGATAGAGAATGCTCCACCCATACCAGTAATCATTCCTTCATATATTCAGAAAGTGCATAATTTACCAAAAAGTGTTCTGAGAGTAGCATAGCAGTTTTTAATGCTTATTACACTCACATATCTTTTAAAAGATCTCTCCAGAGTTTAGCTGTCTGGCCTTCTATACCATAAAAAGCACAATAGCTAGTAAATTTAAAATCCTCAAGAAATTCTTTGAATAACTTTCCTATACATAACAGTGTTGCATCTAGTGATTTAAAAGACGTGATCCACCAGAGCTAGAAACATTTAACTTTGAGGGCAGATGCTTGATGACTGTGAGCTGGAGAGGTCTTTATTCTGACCAAGCTTCCTGAGTATGTCACCTTAAATCCATCCTTCATCAAATATTTTCGATCACCAATTCTGGGCTCTAGCTAGTATATTTCTGTGGCAGAAATTTCTTGTTTACAAGGTGGACAGGGAAGGAAATGCTTCTGCAGCTGTTAGTTTGGATTTATTACTGTGGGGCATTTGTCTTATATTTAAAATAAAAACTAGCATTCATGGAGGCCTTGGGTTTAGAAGCTAAATGAAGAAAAAAATCTTAATGTTCAAATGAAGAAAACCAAACTACTTTACACATCATTATTTAAAACAAGTAACAAAAGGCAAAAAAAGTTACACCATTAACATCAACATAGTATATAATATTACCTTTTCCCCACAGCCAAGAGCATGCTACCTGCCAGGGGCCCAGCCACAACTCCCAGTCAAACCCCATGAAGTTGTGAGGTGCCAAGAAGAGCTGATGAAGAAATTCTGCTGATTGAAAAGCAGGCCAGCAGATAAAAGAAAAATCAATGCCTGAGCATCAGTACAGGGTAATAAAAGCAATATCTCATTTTGACATCTTGACTGAGGGTTTTTTTTTGGACAAAGACTACCATTATTTCTCCCCTTTCACCCAGGTTTAACCCCTGTTGTCCAGTATGGGTGACTTCTGCCTCAGCTCCAATTGTAGCCACATGGCTTGTTTCTCTCTTTCATAAAGGCTACTACTCTGTTTTCAGCAAAGATTTTTCTCTCGCTCATAGTAAGCTAAATATGCATTCATTGGATATCAGAGACTAATTAAATATTGTGACTCTATTTGGACTCCAGGTTAGGTTTCGAGTTTTTTTCTTTCCCACAGGGGCAGCCTGCTTTCTCCCTCTCACAAAATATTTCCTCAGTGGATACTTCATAAGCGGTCCTTTGCTGTTCTTTATAATTTCCAGCTCACCCTGTAACAGGTTCTCTACCTTCGACATTTAAAGGCAAAGCCCTTAAACTGAAGGCACTCCTAAGTTTTTTCAATGAGCTGAACCATGGATAAAGATTTAATCTGATGCCAATTCCCTGCATTCATTAAGATTAGTTATTTCATGAGAAAAAAACCCTCCAAATATTCAAAGGGAATTGATGTCAGATAAAGCGTTTCCTCACCGCTCAGATAATTAACAAAAACACCAGTTCAAAACATTCTTTAAACAGATGACTGGGCTTCCAGTTTCAGAGGATGTCAGGCAATTTATATGACTACTTGTGAAAGAGTCTGATGACCTCTTGCAGTTGGGAAACTTCATTTTAGCACAAAAGAAGTAGCTAGTCTACAAAGGAAGGTAATAGCACTCACCTAGTACTTGGACCGACAGGAAAATTTACATCAGAAACGCTAATCCTACTAAAATTTAGTAAAAACATATTGAGAAATGGCTTTTATCCGTAAAGTTTTTTTTTTTTTTGTCATTTATATATGACAGGATATAGGATTGGCTGGGATTTTTTCATGTTTATTCTGATTTTTTTTTAAACCTCCTTAATTTAGGAATTTTGGAATAAAGGAATCCTCAGTATAAACATTTCTCTCCATAGATTTCAAGAGCTCTACTAACATTAGCACAGGCTCATTCATTCTGAAGTCAGAGAAAAGCATGTAACTGAAATTCATAACTACGCAGAGAAACAGCACACCGTAAGTAAACTATCAGGAGCTTGGGCAACACGTAGATCTGGTGACAGTCCTCTGCATACAGGTAAAGGTTGTTCAAGAAAAGAAAACCACACATCTACACCCAATTTCTATATATTAACTAAAAAGAAACCTATACCTCTGCTGTTTCAAATTTTCTTTACTTGCACACGCGTCATTAATGTCACCAACACTGACAACCAAACGTACATTGTAACTGTTAATCAATATCCTTATGAAAATGCTACATGTCTATTAATCATTCTAACTTCTCTGACTCACATTGTTGATGGAGTCCTGGAGAGGCAAACGCAGGTAAACCCCTCCTACTTGCATCAATTCGAACTGCAGTTGAGTATGCCTACTTCCCACTGCCCAGCATGAGGCACAAGACAAGTGAATTAATCCTTTCAAGAGAAAATTGTCTCCATACTTCTGGCTCACACTTTGTGTAATGACCAAAAGCAACCACCTATGCAACTGCTACTTTCATCTGTATAGAAATACCAGAGAAAAAGTGAAACATGTACCACCTGCACAGAAGCACCTTAAATGTAATATGTAACCTGTAACTCCATGAGTAATTTCCATTAAATTGGGAATAAAATAGGGTTGATTTTCCACAAGTATTTTAATTCATGAAGTATATATGTTATAGGTCAAGTCTGAAATAAATGACCCAGTATCAACAACTTTAAATAGCAAGACAGGCCTTTGGCTAGCAGGATAGTTATTTCCCCTGATTTACAGCTGGTACTCTGGCAATTCTTGACCCAAGTTTTTTTTTAAGCGATAAAATTAGACTATTTCTGCAATCCTAAAAGCCTATATAAAGACCCATCTTGAGTATTAATGTTCTTTCTTCACCATATATTCTTTATGTACAGACACACATATGCAATGAACACCTTTCCTCTTATCCAAAATTAGGAAAACTGCAAAAGAAAGGCCTCCTGCTGTGTTGGTTGCAGAGAGCTCAAATTTGTAAGATCGGGTTTTCTTTGGCGAAACGTGCCTATACTGAAGTATCATCAAACTCATTTGCATTAGTATTACTTCTCCCAAAGCTAATTACAACTGGTTTTAGTGCCTAACTTTTTCTTACTATTAACATCAACAAAATTGAATGTATTACACCAGTCCCAGACTAATAAAAGAGGTCTGCGATTCCAATTTACACACTACACTCGAATACCCGGTAACGAGCCAAACTGCAGCCCATATATTTTGAAAGAAAGGGCTTTGACATTTTCCCGCATGAATTCGTACGTTAAAGAGCATAAACGAACAGAACTCCTGTGCCTTTCCTTCACACCAGCCCTTTACTGATAGCTCCCTTAGCTTTGGCATTAACATTTTGAGAGATGCCCGGAACAGCATAACTGGAAGCAGAGCGCAGTTTTGAGCCGGGCGTTATCCCTGCTGCCCCGGGGATGTATTTTGCCCCTGGACTCTGCAACCCCTGGCCGGCCAGATCGCCCTTCCCCACCTCCTACCGCCCATCGGCCGCTGCTCCAGCCCCGGCAAAACTTTGGGAAGTTACCTGGCGGGAGGCGCCTGCCGGGGGAGCACCGGGCATCTGAGGGATGATGCGAGGTATCAGCCGGGCAGCACCGAGGGGAGGCGGCCCGGAAGGAGGCGACTGCTCCGCCGAGCACCCCGGGGGAGGGAGGGCAGACGAGAAGGGGGATGGGTACCGCCCGGCCCCCGTCTCGCCAGCCCTCCCCCGGGGTACGCCTCGACCCGCCTTGGGGGAGGGGAGGCTGGTATTAAACCGAAGGATTTCCCCTTTCCTCCCTCCCCCCTTCTTTTTTTTCTTTTCCCCTCTGCCCCAGCCCCCCCTAGCTCTTACCTGGACGTAGGGAGGGGTGCACCGGGAACCCAGAAACGCGGTACCAGGAGATGCCGGAGGCGTGCCCTAAGTTTTTCGAGGAAAGGCGGTGGGCAGTTCCCGCTGGAATTAAGCTCCCCGGGGTGCAGGGTGAGCAGTTTGCACAGCCCAGGCGGAGCAAGCTTACTCGATCTGTTACAGGGAGGGGGGGAAATAAAACAAGGGAATGGGGGTGGAGAGCAAGAGGAAAGCCCCCGTTCCTCCGGGCTTCTGGTAGTGCAATAATTGCAGCTGAAGGGAGGAGTTAGCTTAATTACAGGCCGCGCTCCCGGGAAATGCGCCCGAGCGGACGCACGCACGGGCGGAGTCGGAAAGTTGCCGGGCTCCCGCGGGCAGCGGCGCTTCAGCACCGCGGACAGCGGCAGCCGGCCCGGCCCGGCCCGAGGGAGAGCCGGGGCGGCCCTCGCGGGGGGCGGGGAGGGAGGTAGGGGGCGGTTAGCATCCTTATTAGGCAAAACCACGAGCTGGGGAAGTAGAGTTCAGATGATGAAGAATCTACCATGCTCCCGGCCAGAGTGTTCCAGTAGTAAATCCTTGTCCCCCTGTGAAGGTTGAATGTTGTCCCTCTGGGGAACTTGCATAGTGGCTTCTGCCAGCCATCACTGGCTGAAAATCTGCATCAGGTCATGACTGCCTGAAGAATCATTAATATCCTACTAATACACATGCATTTTATTTTATTTCACGTATTCTGACTGATTAGGGATCCACTACCACTTAAATATTAATCCTGTTCTGCAGCTGAGGACATTGGGACAGACAGACTGAGAAATGGTCAAGGTTACGTGCATGGAGCCAGATCCCTGCATGACTCCAGGTCTCGGTGTACCTACCCTGTGGGATCATCTTCCTCTTTGGATCGTTTCTTTCCCTCCTCCTTGCTCCTTGAGTGTAAGTGCAGCGCCACAATGGCACTTCAAGCAACAGCTTGACCATCAGCTCTGGAAGCTTTTATAGACCTCACCCAAGCACTGAAATATGATTTGAGGTCCTTCTAATGCAGAAATTTTCTATTGCGAATGCAATACCCCAAAATAAAGAAGCATGTGAGATCAGAACTAGACCTTTTATCTACGCACAGATGAGAAGCAAGTGGGATAAGGATTCACATTTTAGGGTCTCTCAAGCAGATGGGAGATAATTCACCTTTTGTAAAGCTCATAAAATGTCCCCCTCCAAAAAATTAAATGCTACTTTTTATCTTTAGTTCATAAAATATTTAATAAGCATTCCAGGACAACAGATTAACTTTGGTTGAGCATTGTAGAATAAGTGCTGTTGCTACAGGAGTGGAGGTAAATTATATTGGAAAAAAATATTGATATCTTGCAGTGAGAAAGAAAATTTGCAGTACTAATAACTCATATAAAGAGTATACAAATTGAACCTACTTCTTTCTGGTTGTTGGGAACAGAGATTGGAAAAAATAAAGGCAGTCTTGGGAAAATACCATCAATGATCAAGACAGACAAGAAGTAGGTAAGGTCAATCTTAAAACCAATTCTGCACAACTCTTCATCAACATTTATATGATCTATGTATGTACATGCCTTTTCTAGAGGCGTGTGACATGAGAACAAATTACATCTGTGGAAACGGAAGGAAGTACAAAAGACTGAATAGATGGAAATCCCAGGAAAAAAAAGCCTTCGAATTTCTAAATAACTACTAAACCATGACAGCTCACACACTTCCTGCTTAATCTTAAAGGGACTATGAAAGGCTGGGCTGATTTTTTTATTATATATGCAATTCCTCACTGACTCCCCAAGATTTTTACTGTTCTAAGCATATTCTAAAATGTCATCTTTTTCTACTGAGCATTAAGCTAGCTAAGGAATTTTTATATATATATATATACTCATGCACTCTTACACACATATGACAGAACCTCATGCCAGGCATTTACAACAATTTTTGCAAAAAGGAGCAAAACCAGAGGAAAGACAGACCTTGAAATCTCAGGATTTGAGCTGTAGACAGTAACATAAGCTCAGAAAAAGGGTTTCAGAGTAGTAACACGCTGAAAATCACATCATGCAAGTTTTCCCAACAACAGCCTGAAAGCAGGTGTGCCAATTAGGCTCATCACAGATTGTGCAGTGAAGACACAGGCCTCTTTAGTGGAAGTGTCTTGGAGCATATCCAGCACTGGTACATGACTGTGGATATGCTTGTGTCAAAATCCAGGCTGCTATGGCTTCAGACTTGTAAGTCACCTTGCTATACAGATGGTCTGAGAGATGAAGCATAGAAGAAGAAAGCTGAAGTGCTAGTGGCAGGAGTCATGAACTGAATGGGACCACCTGCACAAAGCAATATATGACATATCCTGCTGCATTAGAGAAGTGTTTCTTTGCTAACTACTAACTCCCAGTCAGGAGGCTTTTTTAGTGTAATGACCAGTTTGGTACGCTCATTTTACCAGAGAATCAAAAGCATAACTATGGTTAAAATTTGGCAGTGCAAGTAAGATTGCTCCAGTGGCATGAGGTCTCAGCATCTATGGTCTCAGTGCAGTTTCCAGAGGAGAGAACTTTTGCTCAGGTAGTAAGAAATCAAAATTAAACAATGGCCAAACAGTTGTACTCAGAAATCATTAGGGACTGAATAATGAACACCTTAGATCAGAATTAAAATTACTAGATGAGCTGCATAGTATTTTTAAGATGAGAGATATTCCTTGGCTTCCTCCACTTTTGCTGTAGAGCAGGCAGGGTCCTCTTACATTGGACAGTAGACAAGTATGGAAAAGCAGCAACAAAAATTTTCCTTCATTGAAGAGCTCATAGTCTAGTAAGGTAAAAGTCTTGATAAGAATAATGTACTTACTGTGTGGGCAGCATAAGTTTTATGTGTTCTTAATTATTAATTTCTTTGCTTCTAAGTGCTTTGATTTAAAAATGATGTGATGTGTACATGCAGTGTTGCTACTCAGATAACTTAATTGTTTTGGTAATATAACAAGGCATATGATGTAATGTCAGTAGACTGCACCTTGTGTGCATTACAGAGCTTTTCCATGTGGATGCTTATCCTCTAGCGACAAAGCTAATGATTCCTAATATGTGTACAGGGTAAGAAAGGGACTGCTGTGATAGACACTTAATAAATGGTTAAACAGATTGGTAGGAGAGCCAAGAATAAAACTCCAAATCAAATCTTGGCTTTGAACTCTTTTTGGAATGATATAAGTGAATGCAAAAGATCTGAATGTGAATAAAACAGGAAAAGAAAAGGCCTGAGGGAGAAAGAACCAAAAGTAATGCAGATATTTGTGCACGCACAGACGCATATCAGCTTCCTTCCTAAAAATATGCCCCAAGCAATACCAACTTTATGGTATGCTCCCAGTAGCAATCCAGGCTCAAAAATACTAGTTACTGTAGGGCATAATGATTTCCCTTTTCTAGGTGTTTCAGTAAAGGAATACAAAGTATCTAATTAAAACATAAACATCAGACTGGGTATTCATGCCTTCTAATTGATGTCATGTGAATTACCACCTAGGAAAACTTGTCTCCAAATATTATACAGAAAAGCTATGTTTCTCATCATATCACCTAAACAGTGATAAGTAAATGACTTGCATCTTTGGGTTTTGGTTTGGGTTGGGTTTTTTTCATCCATTAGTGCTGAAACAAAATAGAACTGAGCATACACAAAACAGAGAGAAAGGGAAGTAAAAATACTATCATTGCGGCTGTCCTCGTTCCAGCCAGGCCAGAGTTACCTTCCCTAAACGCCCAGCACAGGTGAGCCAAGTTGCCCCAGGCTGTTTTCCACACCACGTGACATCACACCCCTTAAAAGAGGCTGGTCTGGAAGGATGGGGTTCACGTGGCTCCAGGGAAGTGCTAGTGCAGTTGGGCATCGGGTCGGGCATCGCATTGGTGCAGTGCTCAGTGTTATTGTCTTGTTGGGTGGGTAAAGTACTCCATGTTATCTGCACGTGTGTGTGTGTGTGTGTGTGTGTGTGAATTCTGCTGCAGGACTCAGATACTGTTCCCCTTTCACAGTGGTGTGTCAGTAACTGTCCTTATCCCAACCCACAAGGGATCTGTCTATTTCTCCTCTGGTGGAGGGGCGAGCAAGTGGCACGTGGCTCTCAGCCGCTGCCTGGGGCTGAACCGTGACAGTGGCCCAGCCACTCAGGTTGAATAACACTCAGGTCTTATCGAGGAAAAGGCTCTACTCTGCTAAGTACCAATATCAGACTGCTCAGAACAAAGAGAAACAGCTCACCTTATTGCACCAATTACATGCTGCATAGTATTTTTAAACACATACGGTATATTCAAGAATGTTCTTATAAGATTCAGTTCTGCACAGGTTGGGGTGGGTGGGTTGTTGTGGGGTTTGTTTTGTTTTGGGGTTTTCTGGTGGGGTTTTTCCATTGTTGTTTTATTTTCCTTTTTTTAAAAGATATTAGTATTACTAATAGGTAGCAAAAAGAACAGGAAATCACCTGCTGTAGTCAAAATTAGGCAGATCAACTAAAGCAGCGGCCTGCTCTCTCAATAAGCTAATGCATAATCTGTATAAATTTCATAAAACCCACACTTCACGTATGAACATTTGGCACGTTGAAATGAATTGGTATTTCAGCAATGATTTCAGCAGGATCAAAATTTTATTAAACAATTTTTAGAAGGCATGAGGTAGGAATGTGTCAACAGAATGACAGGAGGATGGAGTATCGTCCATATATATGTAGCAACATCTCTAATTAAACCTATAAAGACATATATGCAAAGCACTACCATCACTGCTGTGATTCACATTTTCTTTTTTAGAAGCACATCTACTAATACCTTTCTTTTCCCCTAGTTAGCCTCAACTTAGAAGCCAGATTTACATTCTACTTGCCCAAAGGCAGCATGGATTTGGAGGGCATCTGACATGTCCGGCAGACAACCGATGTGACAAATAATAGCAAACTCTTCGTTGTGATAACAGTCACTCCATTACAAAATAAAGCATTGGGTTACCAAGATGAACTAAGAGGTCCTTTACTTATTTCCAGTTCCTCAGTTTAACAATTAAGACTTTGAATAATTATTTTGAGTTGTATCAAAAGCAGTTATACTACTAAGATCAGTACTGCTTAATTACACGTTTCTGAATGCAAATTAACTCCTAAAACCCTTATACTATAGAAGGTTAAGAACTTTGATTGCTCTGTACCTAGGATCTGATCCAGTATCTCAGTTTCATAATGCCAGACCAATTTCTAATTGATTCTATATCACCATTGATTATTACAACAATGTAAGACTTCATCCAATTGAGTTATTGGGGGGGGAGAACTATCACAAAGATACAGAAGCATCCATCAAAGATGCATTTAGAGCAAATGGACAATGTACTTTTTTTTTTTTTTTTAAGTTGTAATTGTATTCAAGGGAATGACATTTACCAGCCATCGACAGTAGGTTATTGAAATATTCTGTGACCTTGGCTCCACTTTCAAATGGAAAGCAAAACCACAAATAAAACTGCAGGGAATAAAGAAATCAAATTTTGGTCTCAATTACATTGTTTTGAAAATGTTCAATAGTAAGATAATGATCTTAATTACTCTTATAGCCACCAATTTTGGAATTGGTGCTTAACCAAAACCCACATGTTGAAAAACCCCATAATCCGTAAATGGAAAGAGTTCAAATACATAAGTGAATCTGTCTGTACTCACTAGAGCTGCCCAGCCATTTTTGTAAGAGCATGGTTTTCTTACCAAAATAGCTGCACCAGCATACTGCTTGTCTTGTACGTGGCTAACAAATAAACATGCAGCACACTATAGGTTACTTCATTACTATGTAAGATTAAGGTACGGTGACACAGCTACCATCACACTGGATACACCCTACTGTATCCTGGTATTCAGAACAGTGAGTTTATGTTTAGCAGTACCATCTTTTTTTATTCATGCAACTATTTCTTGGAATGGAAAATAACAATCTAAAATCATTATTTTTCTTTTCTTTCAGGAAGGACAGAAAACAGTAGAAATTTAAAGCTAGCACCCGAAGTTCCAGGTTACTTAAGAGTCATTTATTTACAGCTTGAGTCGGTTCACTGAATTTACCGTTAAGTAAAGGAGTAGGAAGAGGGGAGAGAGAACAGAAGCTCTTTGCCTGACAGCAGTTGTTAGAGCAGCACTCCTGATTATCGTAATGGGTTCACTTGTCAAATGCCTTTCATACCAAAAGCAAGGCTGTTAAATGTGAAGTTGAGACTGTGGATTTTTTTTCCCCCATGAAAAAGCACTCTCCACATCACCCCCCACGGATGAGCACTGAAAGCATTTTGATGCTTGAAGGAATCTTATTTCCAGGGGGATATCACAGCATCTACCTGTCTTTTGTTCCTTCTGAACACTTTGTTCATAACTTCAAACAATGATTCAGCAGGTAAGATTTCTGTTAGAATTTATGAGTAGCAAAGGTTTAATTTTATCTCTTTTGACCAGTAGCATTCATAAATAAGCTCTATTTCTCACATCCCACTCCCTGAAAACAATGAGCACTCTGCCAACTGAATTGAAAGCCTTTATTAACTGAATTTAAAGCATCTCTTAATCTCTTTGGTAGCAAAATTCCTTAAAAAATAAAAAAATCAAATTTCAGTGATGTTTTTGTATCAGTCAGTAATCTAACCCTAAAACTATACAGTGGCTAAATGAATATTTGGATACATTTTCTTTAAAATGAACAAACATAAAACCCCAAATTGCAAATACTTCCTCTACTGCTTCAGAGGCTAAAAAACGTTGAGCAGCAAGGAAGTAAGTGAACCTTGAGTTGCTTTTAAAAGAAGAACACTTCTTCCATGCCTTCTTCAGGGCATGAGTGTCACTGGTGTAGCCATAGCAGGTTGAGTGACAGAGCTGGGAGAGAACCTCAGGGCTTCCACCAGGCTTGGGGGTCATGTTGTGCTGGGAAAACACATTGCAGGGAACAGATAGATGGAAAAGGGGAGGAAATTGAAACATCTGAAAAGACTGATAATTGTTCCTAATAAAATACTTGTTTAGGTAAATGTTACACATATTGCAACATGTAAAATATGAAGATGCATCAAGAAGATAAATGTAGGATGCTGTGCTATTTCTGATATTTTCCACTTAGGACTGCTCAGTGAAGGCATTTGCTGCTTATATGGTAGCCTAATTGGAAATGGATTGCGGGGGTGGGGAGGGAATCCCCCCAAACCAGGAACTGGGATTCTGTCACTTAAACAGCACAACACTGTTTTTAATCTCCTCTTTATTTTCAAAGGGCTGTTTTCAGATGTCAGCAATGTTGCTAGGACCAGATTGACACACATATGAATCTAAGGACACACATATGAATCTAAGGACAAGTAGAAAACTGAGTACAGAGAGCTTTAATAGGTTGGGGTTTTGGTGGTGTTTTTTTTTTTTAATTCCAGTCTATTACTAGATACACATCTTCCACTTCCAGATATGTTAAACCATATTCCTAGGAGACGGAGATTTGATTGGGTCTGGTGTTAGGCTTGGGGAAGCTGACTTTATTCCTTTGGTGCAGGGCAAGTAATTTTGTGTACTTACATGCTAGCTACCTCATTTCAAGGACAGGAAAGAATAGAATGAATAAAAAGTTTATTCTTTCTATTCTTCAATATGCCTCATACATTGCCACCGCCCCACCCTCCCCAATCTCTTTCTTTGCTGCGTAAAATGTAAACAAACTTCCAGCTGCATTTTAGAACAGAGATGGGTATAATGCTCTGTACTTCAGCATTGCTTGAGCTTTTATAGACTCATAGAATGGTCTGGGTTGGAAGGGACCCAAGATAGAGCTCCAACCCCCCTGCCACAGGCAGGGCCACCAACCTCCAGGCCTGGATCTACACAAGGTTGCCCAGGGCCCATCCAATGTGGCCTTGAACACCTCCAGGGATGGGGCATCTACCACCTCTCTGGGCAGCCTGTTCCAGCACCTCACCACTCTCTCTGTAAAGATCTTCCTCCTAATAACTAATCTAAACCTTCCCTCCTTTAGCTTCATTCCCCCTTGCCCTGCCATTGTCTACCCTTTTAAAAAGTTGAATCCCCTCCTGCTTATAAGCTCCCTTCAGGTACAGGAAGGCTGCAATGAGGTCCCCCCGCAGCCTTCTCTTCTCTAGGCTGAACAGGCCCAGCTCCCTCAGCCTCTCTTCGTAGGGGAGGTGTTCCAGCCCTCTAATCACCTTTGTGGCCCTCCTCTGAACCCTCTCCAACAGTTCCACATCTTTCTTGTATTGGGGGCCCCAGATCTGGACACAGTAGAGAGGGACAATCACCTCCCTGTCTCTGCTGGCCATCCCTCTGCTGATGGAAAGATTTCTGGGAAAATAAAAATTACAATTATTGTTCCCAGCTTCCCTAATAATAAAGAACCAATTTATGAGATGCTACTGAGGTATTTCTGTTGGCTTTTAAACAAAACACCTGCAACTCTCTTGAACCCTTACAGACCTGCAGTTGTCTTTGCTGGCACATTATGCAGAGGTTTTAAATGTGGTATTCCATTACAGATATTGCAGGGCACCAGCCTGCTTGCAGAATTAAAAAGGAGAAAAAAAAAGCATTTTAAAGGACCATGAAGACGAGGAAGGGAAAGTAACTGGGAAGAGAAAAATCTCCCCAAAAGTTAAACTAGATTTTCAGTTATTTTTATAAACCATATTTAGGTCAAGACAACAAAGAGAATGAGCTAGTATATTCAAAGTAACTTCAATTCCTTTTGCTACCATTCTGTAAGAGATGTACTCAAAAATCATTAATATAATTTTGAAAGATGAAGAATTGGAAATATAGCACCTCAATTATTGGTTATGTCCTTTATTAGAAAAGCAAGTGATTGCTCCAGGTTTTCTTATTATACATATTGAAAAAAGAAAAGCTGCAAGCTGCAAAAAGGATTAAATCTGGAAAACAGCACACAGAAGTAGAAAAAAAAATCAATAGCAACAGGAATCTAGGGAATAGATTCAAAAAAACTCACCAGGGCTGGAACAGTTACTTGTAAATGACAGATGAAAAGCATAAATCAATAGAAAGCTTTGAAGAAGGTACCATAGGAATAGATGAATATATACTCCAGAAAGATTAATGTTTTGTGCATGGCAGACAGAACCAATGGAACCAGTCATCATGAAATGGAAAATAACATCACATCCCATAACACTTTGTAATGACCTTGATAGGAAGAAGCTGACTGCAGAGAAGTTACATCTCACTTAATTAGGTAGGATTTTGTGTGGCTTCAATAGCATTTACTTTATCCTGTACATTAAATATATCTTATTACCTACAGGCTGCTCATAACTTATAAGCATGCCTCCTTCTGAATGAAAGTGAGACAGTGGTAAATACTACAATTTTTGTATTTGTTAACTATTTTTTTACCAGTAGAAATGCAACATTGAAAACACATTGGGACAGAATTGGTCAGAAAGCCACCAAAACTCACTTTCTGATTTGAAAATGATTATTCAAAATCATTCCCTCTATGCAACTTCCCAGAAAGTTTTACGAATATAACTTCTATGAATTCCAAAGGAAATCTCTACTACCACAGATTAATATACTGGTTAGGGAGCTTAGAGTAAAGAGGAGAGCAGTTAATGTGCTCTCAAATTTGACTGAGCAATGTATCTTCCATTTCATAACTCAGGAGAAAGAGCCCTAAGAACAAGTGATCATCATTTAATGAAGAGTT
Source organism: Zapornia atra (assembly GCA_013400835.1). Taxonomy (NCBI): domain Eukaryota; kingdom Metazoa; phylum Chordata; class Aves; order Gruiformes; family Rallidae; genus Zapornia; species Zapornia atra. The sequence continues at coordinate 70,057 of VZTU01011122.1, forward strand.
TTCCATCATTTTGTCCTTGTTCCTGATAGTGTTTTATAGGGCTGCTATTTCCCAAACTATGCAGGTGGTATGGAAGAGAAGATTTCACATGGTGGTATTAAAGTCTTAAACAGACGTAAATTCCATGGAATACATTCATAAAATGGGATTCAACAAGGTAGGGTGGGTTGTATGTTTGCTGGGTTTAATTTATTTCTTTATTTTTAAGAGACGTGTCATTAGAAAGCACTTTAGACCCTCTTTTATATATTCTTGTGAGTTCAGATTAGAAGTAGACATGCACAAATATAGCAACACTGTTTCTGAAAGTTTTTGTGCTGCACATCAGAGGACCTTAAAATGTATGTAAAAATCACTTCAGTCACTCCAGTTTCTGAGCTACAGTGTCTCAACCCTTGCCTTGATGTCAACCAACAAAAGCAATATGCTATTCTTGCTTTGAACAAGCCCACTGTCAGGACAGGCGTGACTAGACTGCTGGATGGACTACCCTTAAAAGAATGTCCCAAGCTACATTTTGTCCTGTGGTGCCCAAGCTCTATGTAAGGACAGATGAGCCGCCAATATAAACAACTAACTGAGCATTCTCCAGGTACTGATGGGGCATCTAGAAACTTTTAGTCTGCAACAAACTGCTCTCCAGAAGCCCTTGCCTGGCACAGGAGCCTTTCAGGGACTGTACATTGTCATTTGAGCAGTTTAAATTGCACTGCAGAGGGAAGCCCCAAAAAGAAAAATGAGAATGCATGCACTGTGGGAAGTACCGTGAAATCACATGCTTGGTGATATCTGCATCTTTTTGAATCTCAAATGGGTTTTTTTCAAATATTCCTGTTTGGAGGATGCATATTTTATAGAACAGGTTTTAACTTCCTCTTCCTAAATTTGCTCTTGTTTTTCTGACCTTTTTCTTGCATCTGGCTGTTTCATCCTTGAAAGAAAAAGAATTGGAAGTTTACATTTTGCTCTGGGAAAGGGCAGAACATAACAGTTTGTGAAAAATTCTGAGAATGAACCAGAGAAGAAATGTTCATCCTCTGCTATTCTTTGGTCCTTACATCCTCAGCCCTATCCAGCAGCCACTTAGGTTTGAGCCACTTGGTACATCACAATCCACTCAGCATATTTTTGAGAGGTTTGCATTTATTCCATTCCCTTTTCTTGAAGAAAAGGCTCTAGACAAGCAAAAAGAAGAACCATAGAGTCTTCAGACTTTACCCTTCCTTCTTGTGAGAATATGCCTATGAAAGAATAAAGCTGGAGGAATCTTTATTGAAACCTTGTGAAATTAGCCATAGATTTCCAGACCGAACAGGGAAAATAGAAATATTTCCCCAGTTCTCTAATCTGCTATGTAAACTATTCTCACAGCTTCTGTTCATCCTCTGACATTGACCTACACCTATAGTAATACCATTATCTACAGCTAGCATTCAGCTATCTTGTATAAGCCTACAATATTGCCTCCCCTTGTGTCAAAAATAATTCTGTACTGCCTCAGGCAATTTTTCTAACTTTCTCTTTCACATCACAGTGTTTGAAAAGGCATTTTACTTTCCTTTTCTCAACAACTTCTCAGTGGTACTCTTGACATATTTTAATCAGGGTTTCTCTATACCAAAAGATGGACACGTCTCTCTTCCAATTAGTTAATGGTTCCTACTTGCTGCTGCTGTTTTCATCTCACTCATCATCCTCCTTGACCTCAGAGCAGCTGGAACTCTGAAATGAGATTAGACAGGCTTATGCGACTCTCTCAGCTACACAAAAGCTGCTACAGTAGTTTTGCTGTTGGTGTCCAAAAACATACCCAAGTTCTTCTTTTGTAGTAAAACCTGCAGTGGTGGTAGGTGTGTATGGGTGGACATGGCTATTTCCAGTACAAATAAAAGTATGAAAACAGTGAAAGCAGAAGCAGGAGACAGGCACACTTGTTTTTGTAGCTCAAACACATATAAGACATATAAACCTTCCCAAACATTGCATTCAAAACGCTGCTCACTCAACATTACCCTAGGAACAGCCCTAGAAAAGGAGGACTACTAATGGCAGAATGGTTTGTTATTAAAGATGCTGTACTGAGATTTTGACTGGTAAGGAACTTGCCTTTCAAGTATGCTATCATTTTAATGCAAGGCTCATAGAAAAAAGGGGGAAAGCTTTTAAGTTCTGCCACTTGTGAAGCAATATTAAGTCAGGTGGACTCAAGTATGCCCTCAAACTCTCACTGCTTATATTTTACAAAAAATGTTAAAGGGATGTGAACTTTAACAGCAGCTACTCACCAAAAGTCCTTTTCTGCATGTCTTTAGCCCAGTTTTGAAAAAGTATAGTGAAGGCCATGCAAGGAAAACATCTGAGAACTACAGCTGGGCAGAGAAACAGGAGGAATAAATTGAATGAATTAGTACCAATTAATTGCAGTTCCGCAAGTACCCGTCATTTATTGCAGTGGGTATGGCAGTTTCCATATCCCATATGTACATTAATCTATGAATTAGGGGAAAAAAAATCAAGCCATTGGCTCAGGAAGTAACTATTTTTTCTATTATTGGCATCTATTTTCTTACTACAGGCTGGGAAAAGGAAACCTGTTACTATTTGTTATAGAAGACACACAATGGTATGTTAACCTTCTGCTTCTTAAGGAGCTCTGCAATTTAGGTTTTACACTCCTAGCAACAGTTCCTCTTTCACCTTGATGTCTCTTTGCTATTAAAGTAGGGCAAGGTCGAAGAGAGATGTGTTCTGGTTTTGCCACAGCTGAGAGCAGAGCACCATGCAGTCGCTTGTTCTTTAAAAGGAAGGTTGGGGGGGGAGGTGGGGGGGTGAGGGGTGCCTGCTCCTCCCTCTACCAGCCCCCCTTTATGCTGAGCATGACGTAATTGTCATGGAAAACCCCCTTTGGCCAGTTAGGGTCACCTGTCCTGGTTTCATCCCTCCTTTCTCCTTAGCAGGGAAATACAAACAACTGAAAAGTCTTTGATTGTTTGGCAACAACTAGAAACATCAGGGTGCTATCAGTGCTGCTCTCATCCTGACTCCCAAACACGGCATTCCATCCACAATTAGAAAAGAAATTAACTCCATCTTAGCCGAAACCAGGACAGATGTTTGTTAAACAACTTCTCCAGCACTTTCATATGCACTTTCAGTTCCTCTGACTGTGACGTTGCGGTTTCATATACATGAGGGTCAAATACAGGCTGCCTGAGCTCTTTCCAAACACTCAGACACCGATTCACCATCCATGCCTCCTCTTAATTCTCTTAAATTTTGCCAAACAATGAGGAACCCACACCGTAAATCAGGAAACTGAGCTCTGAAGGACTGATATGACTGAATACAGGAAAAGCATTTAGGTCAGACTTTTCAACTCAAAAAGCCTAACTGGTATCTCAATTAAAACAGCACGTGAATCCAAATGAATAGTAAGGCTTCTATTGCTATGCTGCCATTACATTCATTATTGTACTATTGTGAAATGATTTCCATGGTTTTACTGATGTAACTCAATGCTTTATGAATGTGAAGGATTTCACCCTTACAACAGGCCTTATTAAGCAAGAAAGTGAAATACAGAGTTGCTGAGTTACAGCAAAAGTTAAGGGAAAAGACCCACCATAAAACCCCAGCCAAACAAGCAAAAAAACCCCACTAGTAGCAGAAGCTGTCATGGAACATAGAATTCCTGATAGCTAATCTGCTGCTTCACAAACAGCAAGTGAGATTTGGTGTTCCTGCAAATCAGCAGATTGGTAAATACGAGATTCTCTGAGTTAATGGCATCTACTTTGTGTAGCTGGGAGAAAATAAGAGCATACCAGAGAGGGGGTGGATCACTGCAAAGTGCAAAAGGATCGTTTGGGTAAGCTGTTCTTAGAAAAATTACTCTTCCTATTCTAATAATAAGCACAAAAAGTGGGTTTTCCGAGCTACCAGCAGCACTGGATTTGAAGGTGTTGCAGGACAGAGTAGTGGGGAGAGAGTCCTAAGAAACTTCAGCCTTCACCTTATTTTCAGGCCCTCCTGAAATGTCAGGTATCAACTTTGACATGGGCATCTCAAGAATGGCCTTGCCCATTAATATTTATCACTGCAGTAGCTATTAAGCCTAGTTACACTGTACTTTTTCTGTGACAACTGCTGGCTGTATTAGACCAAATCCACTGGATTCACACACACACACACACACACACACACATTAATTCAGCAGATTGATAGTGTACTTTAGTTTATTGCAATCTTACTGGTCTGCAATGTATATCTGCCCTTGTGGCTATACCCTCTTCTTTGGAAAAACACTTTCAATTTATTGTCCAACACACTGCTTAAAATGTCATATAAAATTGAATTTTAATAGACACAGTTGGCAATAATCAATGACCTTTTAGAAGATATTGTGCCAATAGGTGGTTACAGACCATCTTGCCTTGAAGTATCCGCAATGATCCTATTCTTTCTACAAATATCCAAGTAAATTCCTCCAGGAATTTAATGATAACTTCACAGGCTAGTGGATAGGGCAAATAGTCCCTCTTGCCTTGTGACTGTGCTGTCTGGAAAGAAGCCTTTTGCTAAGAGAGCAAATGTCTAGACTAATTGTACAATTTTCTGTTATGAGAGAACATATACAGAGTCAGTACATCTAATATGGGTTGTGACTCCACAGATATCCTTAAAGTGAAGTGTCCTATACCCCAGCCAACTTGCAGTGGAGCGGACTCTCTACACTGAATGGAGCTACAGGGGTGCCTGGCAGAGCACCTGCACTGAGGTCCCAGGTGAGTTAATGTAGCTAAACCTTAGGTCTGCTCTGCTATGGTTAGATTGCTACAAATACCCAAATTAACTAGATTAAAGTTACACACAATGAAATTACTGTTTGGTTTGTGTTTCAGGCGGGCACTGAAAGGAGGGTTCAGCTATGGGTGTCTGTACAGGAAATATCAGCTTGTGTAAAGTGGAATTAACTGTGTGAGTTTAGCAGTGGGTAACTGCCTTTCTCAGGAAAATAATTCCATTCATTTAAAAAATGTTTACTAAAAAGGTGACCCTAGGACCCGCTTACACCCTAAGCTGCCAGCTGCAAAACATTAAGCTTCATTAAAAGCTCAGTGTCCTGTGTAGCACGTTTGACTTACTTATTTGAACAATGTACTATGAGACAACTAGGCAGGGAGGAGAATGCATCAAAACCAGCACAAACAGTGGTCAGGGAGAGGATTCTGCTCTCATGAGACCCCACCTGGAGTACTGCATTCCACTCTGGGGTCCCCAGTACAGGAAAGACATAGAGTTGCTGGAACAAGTCCAGAGGAGGGCCACAAAGATGATCAGAGGGCTGGAGCACCTCTCCTACAAAGACAGACTGAGAGAGTTGGAGTTGTTCAGCCTGGAGAAGAGAAGGCTCCATCAAGACATTATTGTGGCCTTCAAGTACATGAAGGAAGCCTGCAGAAAAGATTAAGAAGGACTGTTTATCAGGGAGTGTAGTGATGGGATGAGGAGTATTGGGTTTAAACTGAAAAGGTGTAGATTTAGATTAGATATAAGGAAATTGTTTTTCTGCAAAGGTGGTGAGGCGCTGGCACAGGCTGCCCAGAGAAGCTGTCTGCCCCCTCCCTGACAGTGCTCAAGGCCATGTTGGATGGGGCTTTGGGCAACCTGGGCTTGTGAAGGGTGTCCATGCCCATGGCAGGGGGGTGGAACTAGATGGGCTTTGAGGTCCCTTCCAATCCAAACTTTTTTAGGAAACTATAACTTGAGAGGAGGGAGTTGCTCCCTATATGATGTCCTCAATTCTTTCCCCAAGCAAGGACTTTGACCAAGCCTGCAGAATGGGTTACTGGGCAGGCAAGAAAGGGTATAGAAGAAAATACATATAATAACTTAGTAGGTGTTGTGGGTTGACCCCAGGCAGCAGCCAAGCACCCACACTGCCTCTCACTCACTACCCTCCTTCCTCATGGCAGTTCAGGGGACAGAATGGAAAGAATAAAATGTGAGAAAACTTAAGGGTCAACATAAAGACAGTTTCACATTGAAGGAAAAATTGGGAGAAAAAAAAGAACAAAAAGTGATGAAAAAGCAGCCATGAACCACCTTCTGCTAGCTGACTGATGCTCAGACAATCTCTGAGTAATTGCTACCTGGAAAGCCAACTCTTCCCACTCCAGCCCCTTCTTCCTGTGGTCCATGATGTTACAGAGATGGAATATTGCCAACACGGGTCAGCTGTCCCAGCTGTATTCTTCCTTCCAACATCTTGACCACCCCCAGCTTACTTACTATGAGGACAGAGTGGGAAAAAGGGAAAGGCTTTATTCTGTGGAAGCCCTACTCAGCAATAGCCGAAATACTGGCATGTTATCAATGCTGCTATAGTCACAAATCCTAGGAATCTTCCCCAGCTAGCCTGTCCCGCAGCAGTGCTGCTGGCAGCCAGAAAACCTACTCTTTGTGCATATTATTAGAATAGGGAAACCAATTTTGCAAGAATGGCTTAACCAAACAATCCTTTTACAATTTGCAGTGATCTACCACCTCTCTGATATGCTCTTCTTGTCCCTCAGTCACACAAAGAAAATACCATTAACTCAGAGAAGCTAGTATTTACCAATCTGCTGGTTTGCAGGAACAACAAATCTCATGAAATCAAATTTTTTATGGTGTTGTGTCATATTTGAGCTCTCTGATGTGTAATAACTTCTGGAAGAAGTCTTCCTGTGAATGGGGCATCCTTAACACCTTTCTTCCTTGTGGCTTCTCTGGTACTTAGTAAGGATTAAGTTCACCCGACATCCTTTCTTTCCCTTAGGGTGAGCTAATACTGCCTGTTCTGTAACACCTACTATCACAAAATGGAGAATCTACTGTCTCTAAGACCATAACATCTTCATTAACAGAAGAGTTAAATTCCCAAGAAATGGTTGGACAAGAATGCAGCCTGATACCATAACCTATATCCTCCTAGGAAACCCAGGTTTCCTACTACCTTCAGGAAGGAATTACTTAAAATAACAATTTCTACCTGATTTGGGCAAGTTTTTCCTCTTTCCAATTTAATTGTTAGAATGCTGCTAAGACCCAGGCATAACTGTTACACATTTTACTGGTATAGAAACTGTAGCAATGAGAGAGTGAAAAAGAAAACATTTCCAGCAAATGACTTCTCACTAATGGCAGCATAAATCTGCAGTTACCCAGCTGACTTCAATGAATCTACTTTACATTTATGCTGTTGTAGCCAAGCATGAAATTCGTCGTGGTGATTTATTCCATAGATGAGATAGATCTAGGTTGGACTCCGTTAGAGAACTTAGAGAATGCATGCACTTAGAGAATGGTTTGCACTTGAAAAATTCCTGGTAGTTAGAGACAGAATTCATGGTTGAGGAGTGTTTCCAGAGCAAAATGTTTAAAATGTTTCAAGGGTTGCATTAGTATGAAGAGCCAGATGCATGCAGCCACCTATGACTTAAGGTGTGAGTATTTCAGATAGGAAATAGTTCTTAGGACTTAAGCGTAGGGAATAGGTCTGTAAACCTGTTTGCTTTTCTCTTTTTAACAAAGGCTTTGACTTCCTGTTGCATAATCTCTGTGTCTGTAATACAACTTCATATGCTAACAAAAAGTCATAACCTAAGAGGCAGAGTTGAAGTAGGACATGAAATACATCCAGAACAAAATTAGTTGGCTGCCTTACTCTAATCCAGAGCTACAAGTACTTAAAACCTTTTCATCATAATTACACAGGCATTTTATGGGCATAAAGACAACAGAGCCACCCTTCTCAGGCACATCCAGTGACATGACAAGAAGCAATAGGCAGCAAAAATTGAAATACAGGATATTCCACTTGAACATAAGCAGAATCCTCTAACTGCAGACAGTTTAAGATTTCTATTAGGTTGTGGCAAGTTAGTCAGCTTCTCTTGATGGAAAGCTTTCAATTTATACAGAAGTTAGACCTTATAACAAAATCTTTTTTATATCATAGTTTGGGGGTTGTTGTTCAAATAGATCTGTCTTTAGAAAATCAACTCTTTCTCTATAGCTCTAGTTCCAGAGAGAGAGTAGATGAATTGTCACTGTCTGCCATTGGTGGCAACTGATATCACAGGATCAAGGTCATTTATATGGAACTCTCCAGCCCCCAAGAAATAAACCATATTCAATAAATTAAAAGTTATTATCTAGAGAAAACAGAATTGGTAAGAGTGTTGGGCATTGTTTACCCTGACTAAACTCAGGAGATTTTTCTCCTTCTTCCAACACTGACCTGATCCGAAACTTTTTTAAAATAAGACAGACATGTTTCTACTGATCTCTATCATGGTGTTGTACAAGGCTCCCGTGTCAGAACCCATGAAAGAACCAGAAAAAAACCCATGGCAAGGTAAATGAGATGCTTTTTCCCTCGACTGACTACAGTCTCACCCTTTTCAGTAGCTGCACAATAGATGCTCTGTAACAAAGTTCAGAAGAAATTTGCATACCCATCTGGATAAAATATAAAATTCATTAACACCTTATCTTGTAGATGAGAATTGCAAATTTAAAACCTTTCTTCTTGTGACAAACTGGAGTCTTTTTTTTGTCAGTAGTGTGAATTGATGTTTCCCATCTTTTACTTCAAGTGTTTGGTGGGAAATGTACAATTTGCACTTCAAAGACTCACTCCAGATTAGTCATGTGCTTTGGGGCTGTAGGAAAGCCTTGCAATTGTAACATTAAAGTCGAGAGATTTCCATATATTTAAAGTGAAAGGCTTACATTTATTTCATTCTACAGGAAGTATTAGGCTACATATTGTTTGGAGCAGCCTTTCGGCATACTTGGATCTCTGATCTATTTAGTCCATCATATAACCGATGAGCTCTATTGCAGTACAAATGCAAAGTCTCGTGTGTGTGAAACAGTTTACCAAGCAATCTTAAAACAGGAGGCAAAAATAAACCCTGCTCTGTGGCCCAAAACAATTCCTCTTGCCTTAAGCTATTATTAGATTGCACTATTTAGCTTTTGAATCTACACAGTCCCAGACCAAATCCTGACAACTTTACTCATTCAGTTTCTCTGAACGATGGAGAACGGCCCATCATGAAGATTTTGGGTGAGAAGCCACCAGAGCACCCACCAAATCCTGCAAAGGACACAATGATCTCTGCTACGCCTGTTACAGAAGCAGCTCTGTAATCACACAGAGGTTCAGAAACATTCTTGCTTCCAATCCGTGCCCTGCGTAGAGAGTATTTCTTCACAAGAGGATTTGGATAGCGAATGTGCCATAAATCGCTCTCACGGCAAGTAGCTGAGATGGCCTTGCTCTCGGCTGCTAAGCTTCTGCCAGAGCTCAGAGCCAGGCTGTTCGCACCTTGCAGCGTGCTACTCCCAGCACTACTGTGCCAATGCCTCGCTCAGAGCAGAAGGACACATCTCTGCTACCAGCCAAGGGTGCGCGGGGCCAAGTGAGTTGTTCATCACACGCTAGCTGCTGTCTTACCCCTACTGGGAGTTATATTAAAAAATACAAAAATTAAAGCACTGCTACCTAGGAAGAAGAGGCAGGCTGAATATATCCTCCTGAAATTATCGAACTCTGGGGAACATTCCTGGCGAGGAAGCCTCTGACTTTACAATTAATGGGAACAGCGTAAAGCACGGTTGATCAAACTGTGCCAGGCAACATGAGAGTGGAGGCCACAGTACCCTCCCTTCTCAACCAGCCACCTCTCTCACCCTCCAGCAAGGCCTGCCAGGCTGGGAAAGATGTCTGGGCTCTGCCGCAGCCTGGCCATCCCCAAGCACCACCAAAGACCCAACCCAACCTGGGATGGGACAGGGTTGGGATGAAGGGGGTGCCAAGTCCAGGAGCGGGGGTAATCACAGCCCCCAAGGAGTCCTGGAATCAGATTTTTCACCCAAGTGAAACCAGCTGATGCAGACTACTTTATTGGGCTTTTAAAGCTTTGAGTCTGTATTGTGCGTGACAGGTTAATGACGCTGTCCTCCCCAACAACACTCAATTAGCAGATGTGGTGAGGAATTACAAAGGTCTCCTGCCAGCTCAGCATGGCTGGTTTTAAGTCCAGTCACACTCTCTTCTGAGGTGGGAATGGCCACGGGCCTGATTTCCCCATCACCAGTGCTGATTAACTTCCTCCCAGTAGAACCATTAAGGTATTTCCCTGTAAAAAGCAACAAGAAAGCTGGCAAGTGTGTGGGAGACAAGGGAAAACAAGGTTCCCTTCAGAAACCTTGACTGGGGTAAGTTATCTATGTTAGCAGCATGTCCAGTTACAAGTTTGATTCCTGCAAAAGGAAGAGAATGCAGAAGAATGTTATAAAGTAAAAGTTTTCATTTGACATAGAGTCCAGCACAGGTCTAACTTGGAAATGTTGATAGCACTTGTAATAAAAAAAAAAAAGATGTCTCTGAAAGCTCTAGTACTTAAACACTGTCAGCTAACCTGATTGATAGGAGTAAAATAAATTCTATGGAGAATTGCTTAATAGCATAAAGCTTTTTTCATAAGGAACTCTATCCTCTCTACTTCTGCATTCCCTGTCACTAAATGGCAAGTGCACTACAATCCTTAATGCATTTGTAACATTTCCGGGAGGTAGAGGAATGCCATTGTTTTTCATATTGCAGATGGAGAGCTGAGGCAGAGGAGGGGGAACACTTTGTCCACAACCATGAGTTGGAATCTTCATTTCTGAATTTCTAGGCTGCTACTATAAATATTAGGCAAGGCTTTGCACCAGTAGCATTTTTTTCTGCGATTGTGGATAATCCTAGACAGAAACACTGACATTTTATTACATTAAATTACATAATGCATGATGTAATTGCATTACATCAAGAAAAGGTAGGGTGGAATTCCCTCCTTCCTTTGGGGGACCAGTACTGAGATGTCCCCCCTGTTTCTTAAAAAAGTGTAGGAGATAACATAGTTTTAATCATAGACATCTGACCTGCTTTCAGGAGTTTCTGCTCCTTATCACCCTAGTCTAGAGCACAGAAACCTGTTCTGGAAATGTTGGCATCTGCTGAGGCTCCCAGAGCAAAAAACATAATAGCAGCAATGAGGTAGAGCAATAAGGTATCTCTCAAACATTGTTTTGATCTAGTTTCCTCACTCAGCTAGCTAAAGCAACTTTAAGGCACAGGGATACAGGATTGGGAGAGTAAAAATCTTTCCCTAGTGTTGGAAAACAGAGTGATACTCCATGCGTAAGGACTGCTGAAAACAAACAAAAGACTACCAAAGCCTTGCTTATAGACTTACACAGGTTAACAGAGGCCTTTGTTTTAACATAGGCTGACAAATAGAAGCCTATTGCTCTCACCCAGATGCAACCTAAATTTTTGTTTCATTGATGACTGTACCTCACCTCTGTATACTCTATTTTTTTGGAGGAATTTATACGTACACATGATATTTATAGGTATATTATTTGTTTGCTGAAATAAAGTTATGCTTGCTATGTGTTGTGGTTTTGTATGGTGGAGAAGGGGGGCTGCAGGGGTGGCTTCTGCAAGCAGCAGCCAGAAGCTCTCTGCAGGCCCCACAGAGCGAACACCAGCCGGCTCAAGGCTGGACCCGCTGCTGACCAAGGCCGAGCCCATCAGTGATGGTCACAGCTGTCCTGGTTTTGGCCAGTGGAATGCTGTGTTTGGGAGTTGTTATGAGAGCAGTGCTGATAACACACTGATGTTTTAGATGGTGCCAAGCGGTCAGGGACTTTTCAGTTGTTCATCTTGCCCTGCTAAAGAAAAGGTGGGGGACACCCAGGAAGCTGGGAGGGGACGCAGCTGGGACAAGTGACCCAGACTGGCCAAAGAGGGCATTCCATGCCAATTACATCACACTCAGCATAAAGGGGGGCTGGTGGGAGAGACACATGGCTCCAGGGCACATGGTTGTGGGGATGGTCCAGTTTCAGGATGGCTCTGAGCTGTTCAGCCTGAGTTGTCCAGTTCTGTATATTTTGCTATAAGATCGTATTA
>VZTU01011122.1:82531-123517 GCA_013400835.1 Zapornia atra
TATGACTGCACCTCATAGAAGTGACCCATGCAGGGGCAGCTGGTGAAGAGCTGAAGCCCCGTGGGAAAGGACTCATGTCAAAGTTAATGGAGGACTGTCTCCCATGGGTGGAACCCCACGCTGCAGCAGGGGAAGGGTGTAAGGAATCCTTTCTCTCTCCCTCCCTCCCCCCCGCCCCCCCTAAGAAGGAAAACAACTAGTAAGGAATTGACCAAAACCCTCCTTCCCCTATTCCCTTCCCCTCCCGATGCCTCAGCGTTAAGGGAAGAAGGGAGCAAAATCATGACTAAAGTGAAGTGTCCTATGAAGGGAGGGGTGGGGGTAGGTGCTTTAAGATCTGGTCGCACTTCTCATTACCCAACTCTGGTGTCACTGGGTGTGCAGTCAGTGTCATCAATTAGATGCTTTTTTTTTCTTTTAAGTCCATGTTGAGTCTGTTGTGCCCGTGATGCTGATTGCAGAATGATCTCTCCCTGTCCTTATCTCAACTCCTGAGCCTCTCACTATATATTTTCTCCCCTGTCCAGCTAAAAAGGGGAGTGATAGAGCAGCTTTGGTGGGTGTCTGGCCTCTACCGAGCGCCAATCCACCATCATATGAAAACTCTTATATGAATCTATGGCAAGGGCCTGAAACCAGGATTTCAGACTCTTACCAAATAGTTACACATAACTTCTACAGTAATGCATAACAGACCATATGAAGATAACAGAAGACAGCACATAGGCACCCTGAAACTATTCCTATAAACCACAACAGCTCCTTTGCAAGGGATGCAGAAAAGAGATCCGTCAAGACAGCACCTTTCCCCTTGAAGGGGCAACACCTGGACTGGAATCTGACACGACCAAATAAATGAATGGGAATGTTAATTCACAAAAGGTGGGAAGAAAAAAATAAGCTCATTATTTTTAGCTATATATATATAGTATATGCTCACCGGTGAACGCCTTTAGTGTCCTTGCCTCTGTTCTCTGCAGTCATTCTGATCCCATAAAACAGCAGCTCTTGCAACAGCAGGTGCCTCAGCATCTCTAAATCATACGATTTTTTGGCTGCCGGCAGGTGTCACCATGAGGAAGGAACAGAGTCCCTGCAGAATGAGTCTCCACGATTTGTCACAAAACCACCCTGGGAGAGCAGCCTGAGGAAAGTGCTCCAAACCTTCAGTTACTTACTTGTTTCCATGTATTAATCCATCAGTAAGAAAGGAAACTTGATACCATCAGTAGCACTAGGGAACATGAGAATATGTTCTCAAACTGCTGCTTTTTTTTTTGTTTTGTTTTGTTTTGGGGTTGTTTCGTTTGTTTTTGTTGTTGTTTTGGTTTTGGGTTTTGTTTGTTTGTTTCCTCCCCAGACTTCAATAAATAAGCCCAAATTCCTTCCTTTTTCTAAAAACACATACTACTTCATTCCAGAATACAGAGGATTCCCCCCTCCCCTTCCTGTAGAAGAAAGCAATACAAGAATATTACACAAATAAAACACTGCTGATTTTTTCACTGCCTTTTGCTGCAGCATTTTCCATGGAATGGTGTTCTCCACAAACACATACACAAGCATATTTATAGTGTATCTACACAGCTCATATTTTTCCCCACACTCCCGAATCCTGAATTCTTTCCCAGGTCTGCTGCCTTCTTAATTATCTATTCTCCTTAGCTGTAGGTTAAAACATTTCAGTTTTTGAAAGTCTTCCTACTAAATAAAACAAGAAAAAAAAATTATTAAGGAATCAACTACATTACTTCTGATGGGCACTTCTTTGGTTAAACTGCTCACGCTCGTGCACCCGTACTGCTTTTGAATTCGTAACGCAAGCGGATGTAATCAGAGCATGTCGCCCCTCGCATGGATAATTTTAGCACTTCAACTTCAAAAAACCCACCCTGATTATAACGATCAGTCTCTTGGAATTTGTTTCCTATTTCCTAATCCTTCTGTTTTAGCACGCTGTACGGCTCTAATGAGAACAAAGGAATGCCTGCTTGAAAAACTAGTGTTTTCCTTGTGAAATTAAAAGGATTTCAATGTGTTACAGATAATTGAAAAGTGAAAGCTATGTGCTTTTCTTTTTTAAATTAAAAAAGAAAACTCTTGCAGAGCAATTCAATCTGGGAAGCTGGAGAGATAAGAAGAGCTGTTATGCAGCGTTCAGATGAAGCCCTTCCCAGAGCTTTGCAATCAGGCAAAGTTCCCACTTGTTTTAGTAGAAGTTTGCAGAAGGGTAGAGTGCTTCAATATGGAAAGCTTTCCCATATGGATAACACAGAGATGGAAATGGAGGCTATTTATTTGACAAGTAAAGCACCTAATAAGGAATCTATCTGGAAAGAGTGAAATTCAGGGTGAAGTAAATCTGCTATTGTTGCTAGCAGCTGCAGTGCCCTGGGTTTGGAAAAATGCCATAAGACCATAACTTATATAGATAACCAGATCAATAGATAATTCAACTTATCATAGACACCTGCACAATGAAGCATATTGAACTGGGAAAATCTGAGGTCACTGCTGAATGCTCTTGTTTACTTATACACATAGCTACATTGTGACAATTAAAATCTTATTTTGTTTTCTTTCTGGGTTTATATTCTTTTCCTATTACTACATGATATCTGAGTAGTAATAACTCATACTGACTGTTATAAATTACTTGGTCCCAAACAGGATTTTAACCAAATCGAACAATTTATTAAACGAATAAAGGCAAGCAAACGGTGCTGGGGTGCACGGTCAGCACCGGGTGCGCCGGGAGTCTCTGCCCCACCAAGACGCACACCGAACAGTTCCAGGCCCTGGCTTATATACCTTCCAGGGATACCACAGCCCACCGGCTTAAACTGACATGCTGGAGTGCCTGGCAACCCCCACAAGACATAACCATATACATCTTAAACTGACATGCTGGAGTGCCGGCCAGGTAACCCCCACAAGACATCTTGTAGCTTTTGTCTTGCTAACGCCCGGGCAGATGGTTCTGCAGGTTCAGGGCGCCTCTCTCTTCTTCCCTTCTTCTGGTTTATCAGCTCCTTTTCAGAGACAAGTTGTTTCTCCTAAGGTATCACAATGCACACAATGTGCTGCACTGTGGTACTTTAGGCAAAGATTTGCACATCCTTTATATAGTTTGTTGCTGCTTCAACATCCTTCATTCCGTACATGCAAAATCTCAAACTGTCCCTCCCAGGCCCATGACCATACAAGGGTCTGTCATTATGCACCCCCAACATTATTCCATATTAACACGAATCAGAGGGACATATATCACACTGACATAACAACTGTAATACTTATATTCTCTTTCCAAAGCCAACCTGAACAACTGAATGTTACCTTCAGATGAAAAAAGATAAAAAAAGCTAAAAAAAGTTAAAGTATTTGGTGTAGACACGTCAAAAAGATCTATTATACTCTTCTGCAATATGCCTCATGCACCTGCTGTAATGAAAATACCATGACTGGCACATACCCAAGCATCTTTGTATTGATTTACAAAACTCCTACTATACACCATCTAGCTGGAATGATTTGAGAGAAAACCTAAAATACAGAGTAAAGGTGTACTTATAAAACATGTTTGTTTCTTGCAGTAAAAACAGGCCATTCTCAACCTCCTGCTTCATTTCATCTTCCCAGAATTATCCCATGCACCTGGTGGGAAGTCGGTGCAAGGAGACAGATTTCTGCCATTTGCTGGGTTGAGCATGTTCCAGAGATGTATTTTAGCTTTTTTTTTGCCATGCAGATTCCTCCATTGATCCGTTCACGCCCTTAACAGTGCACTGGCAGAAATTAGAAAGCAATCAATGACAATGAGAGAAGTGGGATGGGGGGAAAGAAGTGGAGATCACAGAATGACATAGGGTCACCTAGAGCAGGCTGTACAGGACAGCATCCAGGTGGGTTTATAATCCTGATATAATTTTCCACACTCTTTCTAAAGAATCTTCCATGCTGCACAGACAGTGTTTTGGAGCAGGATACAACATGTACCTTCTGTCTGTGATAAATCACTGCTGGATGATGGCACCTTTGGGGGCCAGACGCAGCCACTGACATCGTTTTCAAACCAGCAGATGGGATGTTTCAGATCAGCTCCTCAATTTAAGAAAAAGTCAGGCCAGAAAATTCAAGTGCTGAAGAGATCTGCAGAAACCCTGTCGCAGCAGGTAAGACTTCAGACTGCTCCAACCACAGCAGGGATACCCCGCTGGAAGGAGGTGTAGAACAGTGCATTCAACAGCTGTGGCAGAATGGGGGTGAAACTAGCTAGCTTTGGGGCTGGTGGCTGGAGCCACTGCAGCCAGGGACTCAGCTGAGCTAGAATGACTGCTTTTGAAGGTACGCTATGAACCACATTTGGGATTTAAGCTGGGTTTGCAAAAGCTCTTTTCTACCTTTGTTGCTACTGGTTTCAAGCCAGTTTGTTTCCTTATTCAATTTGGCTATGTGAAACCATTATTTGAGCATCACTGAGATGGGATTTGCAGCTTCTTCCATTTTTAATTACTCAAAAAGAGTAGATGAGACAAGATCCAAATCAAGCAGATCCATGCAGGCACAAGACCATTTATTGAGAAAAGTTTTTTATAACCCTACATACTTCTGACTAAGCATGAATCCATAAACCTTCAAAATTCTCAGGCTGGAATACTTCACAACACAAGCATACAAAGTAGACAATTACTGGCTTGCTTACTCTTCTTGCAATTTTCATTTCACCTTGACAAAGTGCTAGGCAAGAAAAGATGGAATAAGAATGGCAAAGCAAACAAACTTGAAGTGCCACCCTTAGCAAGTTAGAAGACATTAAGGATACTTTTAATGATACTCACTGGAATAGCTACAGTGTCAAAGCATATTAAAAAAAAAATTATGAAGAGCTGTAGAATATGCACGTAATAGACATCCAACCCCCTAAACTTTGCAATATGCAAGCATATAATTAGGGGAGTGCTATATAATAAACACCAATTAAGCCAGAACAATCACAAGGGGAAAAACAAAATGAATGCTAAAGCAGGAAAACCAATCCATCTGCACACTGAAAAATACCAAGAATTCAAAACAGTCTGTGCACAACTGAGTACCTGAAAAACTATTTCCTACCAATCTGGTCTGAGGAAGGGGAAAAACATGCCATAACATCAATATTCTTGTTACAAAATTCTCCAACTGTGATGACATTAATAGATAAGATAGGAAATTGCTTCATGAAAGACACAAGAAAAAAAGAAAAAATACTATAAGAGTACTTTAAAATAAGCAGCTGAGGTTTGCTTACTGACATGATTGAATCTGAATACTTTAACGCTAACCAGCTATGTTAACAAGAAGAAATAGGGTTTATTTTACCTAGAGTTTTACTGGTAGTCTTCTTTTTGTGGCTCACCTGATTACAGGTATGCAAAACACTGAGAGCAGCTGCCTGGATCAATAACAGTTACTACAGGCTTTCTCTAAATAGTATCAATCCATATCCTCCACATGCTTTTTTACTAATGCATTAAGTTCCTAATTACCATATCTAAAACAACTACTGCTGCAGAAGTGTCATTTATTTTCCCAAACACAGAGTGTTCTTGCTTACTTTGCCTGTTAAATAAAGGCCTCGTTCTCATGAGGACTTAAATACAATTTCTCAAGGGATTAAAGCAGTGGTAAAATTCACATCAACTGAAACCTCTGCTGAAGAAGTACCCAGCTAGTTAAATTTAGTGCCACATCTGTGAAAGGAAACAAAACCTTAGCCATTAATGAAAGATGTGTGAATTAGCTGATGGCTTTTCACAGATGAGTTATTTACAGAACAGTACTACTTCTGTTTCATCAAGCATCAGCATGGATGCCTTTGGATGCTTCTGAATGCAGGTAGCCAACAAACTAGCAACTTCCTCTCCTGGCACTCTGCAGAGTGAGGGCATCAGTGATAACATCAAGAAGGAAGAAAATAAGGTAAAAGGGAAGAAGGACAAGATGCAAGGGAAAGAGTTTAATTAGGCTGCAGCTTCATTAACTCTGAGAGCACTTCTCAGCTGTCACTTGTTGCTCCCTTGATTGCCACAACCTATCTGAGAGGATGCTTGATTAGCCCACTGACACGGTGGCAATCCCTCAGTTCCTCCTTGGCTAAAAATGACAGGGGAGCTGGTGACTGTTGTTACCCTGTGACCTCACAGATAACAGGTATTTTGATGCCTTTCACCCTCTTCCTGCGAGCCCATTTCCAGCCTGGTTTATTGGAAAACCAAACATTTGTGGCTTTTCACCTGCTGTGGGTGTGGGTGGAGGAAAAACAAAGCAGAACAAACAAAGAAACTTGTCCAGCCCTGTCTTGTGGGGAAGGAAAGCTTCCCCCTTGCTCCCTTTCAATTCCTCATGGAGTGCAACAGTCCTCATCATGAATCATCAAACCCACTCCTGGCCCAAGAGTTGGGGAAGTGAGGAGGAGGGAAGCTGGCCTTTAGCAGTGGTGGAGCGGCAGGGCCAAAAGGAACCGGGTGTAGCAGTTACCATGCCCCCACCATGCACGTGATGTGACTTTTCCAGCTCTTGGGTAATATTCTCAGCCAGTTATTCTCACCTTCCCAGCAGATATGCAACAGGAGGACTCAGAAGTGACCTCTCTGCAAAAAAACCCAGACTCAGTTTTTGTGCCACATAAATAAAAAGGCAACCATGTAGGGTGCTGTTAGAAGACACTGGGCACAGTGCAGGTAGTTGGAGATCTTACCTGGGCCAGCAGGATATTTTGAACTCTTTATGTTCATGACTCCCCAGGATCCTTCTAAACATTTGTCTGAGTTTTGTTTAAAGCTAAATGATAAATTAAATGTTAGAGTTCCGTATTTTTGACAATACATTATTTCTATATAATGAAAAGTCATCAGAGAAAATAAAATATTATACTCAACAATATTGATCAGTATAAATTATGCATGACTCATTTAGGATTACTTCTATAACCCAATATTCTTCTCTTGCTAGTGGGAATAAATTAGTTATAACACTAGAAGCCATTGCACAAAGGTTAAAAACAGGCATGCATGCATTCAATAAAAAGTTTAGGTTAATGAAATGGCTGAGGCAGAGAGTCTTATTAATTAGCAGGTTCATAGCATTCTTCACAGCTATATTTTAGAGATGCCAAACTGTAATATATTAATGCTGTAGGCAAAAGCTGCATCCCCATCTAGAGAATAATTTCAAGCTTATTTTATTTAATCTTGGATCTTTCTTTCAGTGATTTGTATGCCACAAAGCACTATCTCTTCTTCATAGTCTTGCATGAGGCAGAAATCAAGTACAATGTTTATGGCCCTGCAGATAATGGGATAAAACTACTGAAAGACCTTTAGTTATATTTATTTTAAAAAAGGCATTGCATTTTCAAAGTTTCATTAACATTGTACCTACCTGATGTAGGTAAGTGTTTATAGCTTCCCCCTCACACAATTTGCTTTAGATTTGAAGTGGTTATAATAGCTTTGATAGCTTCTTTTCTTTTTTCTTGGNATGCAGAGAAGGCATGGAGCGTGGAGTACTGGCACTAGCTATCACACTGCCACAGCCTTTCAACAGCTTCCCGAAAGCCATTCGTGAACAGATACTGTAATGCTTCTACTTTCATTCTTCAAAGGGCTAAGCCTAAGGTTGAAAAGAAAAACAATGTTACTGTTCATTGGGATTGTCTTTGTGAGGTGTATGCTTCTATTTCTTTCAAAATAGAAGCATACACCTTTTAAAGTTTGCTCTGTCACTGAGCATCACCTTTAGGAACCAAGCACTAGAGCAGCACTTGTGGTCCTACGTGTTGTTTTTGTTGGGAAGAAAAACTGCTGCCGGGGGGGGGGGGGGGGGGGAACGGGGGAGCTGCCAGGCTCACAGGCAGTTCCAGCGATGGGGACTTCTTGTTCTGTGCATGAGTGGGCAGGGGAAGGAGGAGCTGCCCGCTGAGCCAAGTTTGGGTGGCATGGCTCCCAGCAAAGAGCAGAGCAGGGTGGGGAGCAGTGCTTACTGGAGGCAGCAGCTCTTCAGCTGACAAGACAGTTCAGGATCCAGGTCTGACTTTAAAGCCCACCTATCTGTACTACAACGAGCCCCATCTGTCCCAGCCTGGGGTGCAACTCTGACTGTGAAAAAAGTCCTCCTGGTGAACAGGTCTCAGTAATTTAAAATTCTTTCCCCAGATAAGACTGCACCCCCAAAATGTCTCCCTTTTCCCTGAGCACGTTCCAGAGCTTGGGTTTCTTTCTTTCTGCATGTTTGTCCTCTATTTCTCTCACTTTACACTGCCAATCAGTTTGACAATTTGCCTCATTCTGGCTGCATTCTTGGAGACATGTCATCACTCTCCTTCCAGTAGTTACTGTGTCCTCAAATCTACAAGCTTCCTAACATGTCCTGATAAAGGTGACACAGTTCAGCTGGACCAATTTAAACAGTAAGTCTTTGATACCAGTCAAAATACACTATGTCAGACTGGGGAGCAATTACATTTGTGGGATGCCAAGGAGGGATCTGCCAGTTCTCCCAGTGACTGATGGCACTTTGTCTGCATCGCTCTGCATTGTCTTTCAGCCATCAGGGAGGCACTTCAGCTAAGCTTCTGTTCAAGCCTCAACACCTATTTGCACATATTGGGTAAAGCCTCTCTTGGTGAAACTCCTGGCCTCACTTCATCCAATAATATTGCGTTTCTTTCCTCAGTTTATTGTATTTAATAAAATATAGATGTTGGTACCTCAGAGAACAAGAAGAAAAACAGAAAGGGGAAAAGAGTTTGATACAGAGATACTAAAAAAAACAACCAACCCACTCTTTTGACTGTACAAGTTAAGGCAGACAGACCAGCTAGTTACAATATAAATCAGCACAAGTCCTTCACTTGATAGAACTATACAGCATAACATTTTATATTATATCAATGTTTAAAAACTGTTTCTAGTTTAAGATATCTTTTTAAAATATTCTTTCCACAATAAGGACATAGGATTTCGAAGTAAGTCTGGCAATTTTGCTGACCAGAGCAGTCATTCTGCTCTTTTATTTCAGAGCAAAACTGAGAAAGGGAGAAAAGCCCACTTCTAAAAATTAAGATCCAGCCTCAGGATCCTACTGACAAGTAAACAATAACCTACATGGGGGATGAAACTTTTATTGCATGCATGTGCATAGAAAAGCATACAAGCCTACTATCTCCATTTCAACCAGGCTCAGGAGGATTTAGATCTTAACAGACAGGCAGAGTCATGCTGTTTCTGGAAAATTTCCAGTTTATATGTGTCTCTTCAATAATGTGAACCTACCAGGATCCCATGTGTTTTGGTAGTCAAAACATTGGGAAATATCCAAAATTCAGCTATCTTAAAATACAATAATATGCGTTATATATACCACAACACCTTCAAACCATAAACCCACCAATTCTGACACCTTTCATACAGCCCTCTGTTCCTTTAAGGAAAATCACAGGCTTTAAAGTGAAAGAATTGTTTAGAATAAGAACTGAAAAGCTAAAAGACCCATCTGCTCTGCATCCACAGCGAAGATGCCTCTCTACATGTTATAGAAATAGGGTTGTGTGTCTTGGCATCCAGAACATGACAATGCCTTCACCTCATGTTGAGCAGTATGACATGCTATGATTAATCCTCTGCCTTCCCTTTTGACATTCCTGAAGGCTGGGTACTACAGACTAAAAGCATCCATGAGCATGGAGTAGATGGAAGGGAGAGAAAAGATTTCTAGAGCCTTTGACATCCTTTCCTCCTTCCTTCTCCCGTGTATTTGTTTCCTGATTAGAACAAAGGCATAACATGCATATTCTACACAAAGTAAATATTACAGGACTGTTTTGAGTGCTGATGCCAGGTGGTGTGGAAACAGCCTGGGCTGACTCAGCTCAATATGCTGGCTGCTTGGGGAGCTTAACTCTGGTCCAGCCAGAACCAGGACAATCGTGCAACTTAAAAATATGTTTTAGGATATTATTTTTAAGTGCAATACAGAGTCCTCCTGAACACAGGAAAAGCCTAATACCACTATGTGCACGAGCTATTGCTTGTCAGTTCTTAAAAAAAGAAAATTAAAAATCCCTGCACCCTAATTCTCCTAATTGCAGACATTTTTGTTAAAATGATGCAGAATTTAATTCGCTAAAGATTTTTGAAAGAAGTGGCTGTGTTATCTTACACTTTGCAGGGATTCACTGACACACCAACTAAAAGGAAATAACCTAAATTTGAAGCACTTCAAAATCCCTTCTTAAATATATGAAAACATATTAAGTCTCTGGAAATTCAAAACTCCTAATACTCCAGTTGCTTTCCCTTCCCATTTTTCAACAGATAAAATGTGTTCAAATTACATGGTTTTGCACAGCTAGCAGGTGGTGTTCCCATTCTGAGAACATAACAAATACATATTCTTCATACATTGTTTGGAACAGCAGGTCCAAAAACATTTGGGTTACTTTCTCTTGGTATAAATCCCTGTATGTTCAAGGAACTCTGCTAATTTAAGGTATAGCTACAGAGTTCGGTATAGTCTTCCTCTTTGCCCTGTGTCTTTTATATTTCACACTTTCCAGATAAAATACTGTAGATTGACCATCTCTAGGTAGATGAGTTCCCTCCATTCCTGCTCTGAGCTGCTGGCCAGGAGATGCCTCTGGTCTTGAATTCACTTGGCAACAACGGCTGAGTTAATAAGCTTTGCTGAGATTCTGCACTTGTAAACTTGGGATTTGAAGAAGGTCTCCATGTGGAAACCTTCCAGTAGGTAATGAGAAACAGTGCATGTAACTGTCGTGTTTGTGTTAATTTTTTATGAAACATGCCTGCTTACACTGGGGGTGATCTTCATAAAGCTTTACCTAGACCAGTTGGAAGTTCCAGCTCCATTACCCTGACCCACTGCAGGCTGAACTACTCTCAGAAAGATACAGCCACAAGGCTACTCCTTCCACTCAGAAACCAAAAGTTAAAACAAGCACATCATCATCATAATCTCATGCATCAGTTCACAAATTAAGTCTGGTCCCATTCTAGAGCTTCTCTTTTTCCACTGGAGTTATATGTTCACTAGAATGGTTACAGATCAGTTGTAGCTGGAGTCTACAAGCTGCAACAACTTCTGTGTAAAACCAGTGTAATCTACCAATTGTTTATGGTAGAAATTTCACTATTTGAAACAGTCTTCATGACTACATATTGTATTTGAATAAATACTGAGACAGATTGATATGATTAAGAAGATGTGAAAAAAGCATAATTCTTTTAAATTGACAGTGCTTTGTTAGTTCTTAGTCTAAATATTGGCTCGCCTCTCTGTGATAATATTTAAGCAAGCATATTTTGACTTTAATAGCCAAGTATTTGACAGCAGCTGGCTAATAATCAGGGTTCGTTTGCATTTAGCTACCAAAGAAAGAGAAAAAATAAAGGTTGATCACATTTCCCCTTGATGACTCACAATTTCTAACTCTATTGTCTGAGCATAGCAGCCAAAAAACTACTACTACAAAGCCAGGCCTCTATCCTTTGAAGATCAGGTGGTGCAGAACAGAAGTGTTCTTATTGTGATCGAGTTTTGCGCACGTTGCAGTTTCCTTGACAAGGTTAACCCCTCACTGGCATGCTTAACTGCAGGGAAAGGAATAATTTAAGAGGTTTTCTGTATGGTTGTTGGTTTATAGTTTATGTGAGAAGGCTGCCCTCTTCTGACTATCATGTCTTCTAAAATCTGAATATATTTTTCTCATCCCCGACCAGCCTTTGTTTCTTGGTACGTTGTATTGGTAGGACCATCGTCCCTTTTCCTTACACTCCTATTCAGAATGCTATCAGCAATTCAGGTAAGAGAACATTACACACACTATGGAATGAATGTGCAAACTGCATGCAGTTGATAAACATGTGAGAAGTCACCAGCCCTCCATTACTCAGCCAAGCAAGAACCAAGTAGATGTCTGCTACTCTGAGCCATGGTAGAAATACTAACTGCTGCAAGGGCCACACTTGCACTTTCTGAGCAGGGGTCATCATCCCATTTTTCGGCTACAACTGCTGTATGGATACCTTTATCCACAGCGTTTTGGCAGTAGCTGCATATGCCTTATACCTTGAATCAGGATCATCCTGAGTTACTACATCCTAGTTTGCACTGCAGAGCAGTCTCAGCGTCTGCAGAGTGGGTTGGTTTCAAATGAAATTAAACTAAAAGATGCCTTCCAGGAGCACACCTCTTCCATTCTGATTGGTGCTGGGGAGTCAGTCAGTGGGACCAGAACAGCACTTGTCTGAGTATCTGCTGGAGCTAGAGTATATGATGAGTAGTCAAGTCTCACATCAACAGTTAAGGCTACTAATCCTCTCCCCTGGGTCATGCTACTTGATGGCCACAACCACTGTCTCCAGCTGCACCAAAATCACAGCAGGTCAGCGACCTAAGAGCTGAGCTTATCTGAAAGCTACCACAGTGCTTCTTCAGGTCATAAAGCTCTTAATTTGTGTTTCTCTGCTATACTCCTACAGAGTAGTAGGAAGATGCAAGGTCTGAAACTATGACTGGATTTTAACGCCACAGTGCAGAACCTCTTTGGCAGCTGCTGTGAATCCAGGGCTCTGTGCCAGTAGGCACACAGGTTGGATCTTCGCCTTTCCAGAAAGGACAGATGGAATTGAGTTCAGCTGGACCTGCGACCAACTCAACACAGACTTTTAAGAGTAAGCCCATTTTATGCATTGACCACTTTGCAGCCCCTGAAGTAAGGCTTGTCACCCAAGAATCCATCTCCTACTAAGTGCTCCCCTTGCTGAGCTCACCTGTACTTTCCCTATCCCAGTCAACCTTAGTCCCATCCTACACACCAGCACACCTACCAGAGGAGGGGGAAAAGTGTACCCAGCCCAGTAGGGCTTGGAGCATGAGGGCACCAGCATTCCCTTGGGAATCCATAGACACAAACCCAAACCTCCCTAATGCCATGGACAGCTAACTCATAGTCCAAACAGGGTCTCTGAACTGTGTCTACTAGGCAGCAGCAGCGTCCTTACACTTTCCCAACGGAAGACAGTCTGTCTCAACTTCTTGTGTGGACTCTAGCTCAAAGCATTGTACGCGCACCAGGCTTGTTCACCAGTCTGAAGGGGGAGAGAGTAAGCATGCTGAGATTTGGGATGTTGATTAGGTAGGAGGCAGTGTCAAATTGTTCACTACTGACTGATGTGCACATCTGGATGGTCTCAGAAGAAATCTTGGAAACTTCAAAGTGAAAAAATAAGTTGAGGTACCCAGCAAGTGCTCTCAGGGGCAGCTGTCAAATGCAGTAGATGATTTTGGATCTAGCATAAATCCCAGTTTAGTACCTTTTTAGGTCCCCATGCCTCTACCCTTCCTTCCTCAGTCATACGAACCATGCTGTATCTCATGTGATTATTAATTACCATGAAACGCTCCTTTAGAGGTAACCCATAATGCTACAAAATTTGCATTAAAAAAGCAGATCTTTTGACAGGGCTTTCTTCTTCCTAAGAAGAAATCTGACCTCCTTTCAGCATCTCCTTGCTAAATTGTTTTCAACTTTGCTGTATATAAACTTAGCCATTAATTCTACCAACATATATCTGCACTTTGCCTTATACAAATAAGTAATCCAAATGTGAAATCAATCCGTATCTGAGGCAGAGATCATAAATATCACAGTCTTAACTGTATATAGCATCACTGAAATCAATAAAGCCATCCCAAATTAAACTGGCAAATGGTCTTGTCTTACATATCTTTCATCTAGACCGTTTCAAACTATTGTGAATTAAGAGAGTGATGTGAACATCTCCTGCATATATACACTAAGTATATATACTTAGTCTTTTGCCTAAGTAAGCTACTGCTTTCTCCAGTTAAGACTAGCTGTTAATGAGTTTCTTGATATACCCTCACTGTCAGGTCATTGGAAATAGTATAGTTAAAAGAAAAGATGACGCTATCAAATACAAATCAGGTCTAACACAAACAGGAAAAACCACCTTATCTCAGTTTTATAAGCCTGTCACTTAACAATTTCACCTCCTTGTGACTAAATATAAATAAAACATTAAATCTCCCAAGCTTGTTGCATTTGATAGAAATAATTTAGAGTTCATTACTACAAGTCTATACTAATGAGATCCCTTTGGTATTACTACAATATACTAGTTAATTACAGAGCCTACGTTTCCTCATGGGATGTATCTTTAGTCGCATGTACAGAGATCGTTGCTTACAGTTAAACACATTAGATATAAGAAAACTTCTGAAATAAAGTTAACAGCTTTTATCATGAAGAATTGGGAAGTGTTTCTTGACTGGAAAATTTTCCATTTTACAGGTGAAAAAAATCAAAGCACGACGGTATCACCAGGCCATGCAGCAGGCCAGTGCTTACTGCCAGATACTGAACCAGGAGAAGATGGGAGCATTTAGGGCAGCTGTATAAAGCAGCTTCATTCCAAGCCAAACTAGTGTGAAACGACCTATTTCTCCATTTTAGGTTTTCTCAGTGGAAATTGATGGGTGTTTTTCATCTCATTCTGCATTTTCCTAGTGAAGACATAGATACACCTTTTTTGCAGTAACATGGAAAATGAGAGTGGATATTTTGTACCCTGACAGAGAATGCAAAACAACACCATGACGAGTCCAAGCTCTCTTCAGCTGTGATGCATAAGCACGCGCCTCTGAGCAACCATCACCACTTGATCCAGAGCAGGGAACTCCTTGGAAGATTTTAATGTTCTGCCTGACTGTGGCATCCTCTGCTGAGCTTGAGGGGGCTGACAGAATTAGTACAAAGTAGCATGTGGCAGCCAGCCATGAAAAGCAATGCATTTCCCAACAATTACAGCACATTTTTGTTGGTGCTGGGAGACACAAGGCTGCAGTCCAAGTGCTTAGCCACTTGAGAAGTGCAATTATGTCCTGGAAATGCACTGCCTGGAAGAGTCCCTCTTAGAAAATTAAAATTACCAACTAAAATGGGAAATTGAGGGGGGGGGAGGGGGGAGTTCCTTTCTGTCTCATGTTGTTTATTGGAACCTCCTACTGCTTCTTTCCTTTTCACTCCAAGTTTACCCAAATCAAGACAACAAAGAGCTAGTCCTGTCCTACACTTTTTATAGGTATTAAAATGTGTGAAAATGTTAGCATTACCTTTATACCACCCCACTGTGCAACACTCTTAGTCATGTCTGTATGCTTCCTTGTATCTTTTTGACTACTCCCCATTCATTCCATGCGTTTGTAACAGAGTAATTCTAGGAAGGTACCTCAGGCCTTAATTCTGCACATTTTCTTGCTCATGTCTTATGCTCTACCCCACCACTCGACATATCACAACTGCCTCTGTAATCACCGTTCAGCTAGTATGCTTACATGGTAGTCCATTTTATAAGTTACAGCTACTGCCTAAAAGCATATATTAGTGCAAGTTCTCATTTCCAAGGAATGGATGCATTAGCAGAGCTCCACCCTAACTTGGGGAGCAAGGACACAGCAAAAGACAGAATTCATAGTGAAAACAGCAACCCTAACAAATGCTGAAAAGGTAGGCTTTCATTTGTCTCTTATTTTAAACAGAGTAAGATATTGAAAATCAAGTTCATACAGGTAAACAAGGCACAAAACAGGGGACATCAATAATAGCTGTGATGATAAACAAGCATTCCATTACTGGAAAGAGCAGTATATCTACCCTTTATGTTATTATAAAGCTAAGACACCACTTGAGAAAACCTGTGGTGATATAATTATTATTTCTACAGACTAAATGTATTTTTTAAAGTCAGTCTATGAGCAAGTCTGTCTGCAGTTCTGGGGTACAGAGCTCTGCACATACTGACCAACATGTTGGAGCTGCCTCTTGCAATGAAAAAGGTGAAGTTATAACTTGCTTTTGCTTCCTTCGGACACTGCCTTCCATCTTACTTCTAACCCAGCTGTTGACTTTCAATAAAATTTACAGTACACAGGGTTTGGGCATCCTGCTCTATCGACATTCAGATGAAATTGGTTAATAGGTTCAACCAAGTATCATTGTCAGGAGAGGAGACAGTGGGGATACTGGAAAGAGAATGATGTGTATAAGAAACATTTACATGATAAACCAGGGTTAAATACATAAAGCAACCTTAGAGAAGCAAAATACACATATCTCTTCTTCAATTAGTACCATCAGGAAAGACAATCTGGCATTGGAAAACCTTTTTCTGAACTGGAGGAGAAAATCTTTATGTAGGGCTTATTCCTGCTCACTTTCCAATAGGTGAACAGTTGCCATCAGTCTCAAACTGAGGAGCCGCTCTAACTCCAAGAGGCCCAAACAGAACCAATGCAAATGCATTTACTTTATCTTGAAGTTATTCTCCTCAGAACAGACCTTAGAATGACTTCACTTCTGAAACACTGCTGCCCAGTCCATAGCTGTAACACAAAAATACAAAATAATCTGAATGGTTGCAATAACAGTCGTCGATGATGAGCATAAAGATAATTGGCTTAAGTAGCAAATGTACGTCTGTGCTCACCGACCTGACTGTTCCAGTTCTGAGACTGAGACATTATGTAATGCCAAAATGCGAATTCATTTATCCAGGGAGCACAGCACAGCAAAACTGCTGGGTATTAGATGCGTAGATCACATGTACGGTATATTAAATTCACTTAGGAGACAGATAATTACGTTTCCATGCAAAAGCCATTACAAGTAATAAATAATTAAATATATGCATGACTTGACAAATAATGTGCCAGGATTATGCAGATAATTCATATTTAATTCAGTAGTTTCTTGATTGCTAACAAACAATAACAAATAGACCATCGCATGTTGTCCACCATGATGCATTTACTTTATTCAAATTTCCCAAATATACAGATAGCTGGAAGTTTCAATTCACTTCACCCTACGGCATGCACGGCATGTAATGCATATTACCAGGCAGACTCCTGAAAACAAATCTATCTTGTTTCCTTTCTCACTGCAGTCTTTATC
The DNA here is from genome assembly GCA_013400835.1 of Zapornia atra. Taxonomy (NCBI): domain Eukaryota; kingdom Metazoa; phylum Chordata; class Aves; order Gruiformes; family Rallidae; genus Zapornia; species Zapornia atra. Next base: position 99,567 of record VZTU01011122.1, read on the forward strand.
CCGAGGAAGAATCAAAACATCACTGCTGTAGGAGAAATTAAGTTACAAGCTCTCTCTTCTCTCTGAGCAAGGGATAGGTTTGAAGGTCAGTTCAAAGTTCTCCATCAGTACAAAGTCGTATCTGCAAAGCTGAGGTCTACAAAAGTAGAAAAAGAAGGAAAAAAGTGCACATCAGAAAAAGTTAAAATTAATAGAGAAATATTTAATTATTTGAATTATTAAAACTGCAGTATTTACGACCTCTCAGAGACAGTACTCAGGACAAGAAGTCATGTCTTGTCTAAGTTTACTTCTTACTTTAGGCATCACTAAAGCAGTTCTTCCAGACTGTGAACAACCACCAGGGCATCAGCTGGATGGTGCAAAATATGATGAGTAAGAAGCATATCACATTAGTCTGAAATACAAAGATGCACTAATTCATCCATTAAAGCTATTAATCTGCATTCAAATTAATTCTTTTTAGAACAACAACCCAAGAACAGCCCAATTCCTGTTAACACTGGGCCTGAATAATTTATTTTGGGTTCCCTAGGTATGAGACTTTCTCTGCTTTCAGTCCACTGAGGAAAGTAAAAAACCACATCATAATATCTTCTAACTCTTTCAGCTGTAATGACAACATGCACGAGAAGGCTTCACGCAAGAGAGTAATTTATCACCTGAACACCTAGAAAACTCACAACTGCATAATACTACATAAACACATACAGAAGTCACAAAAGCAGTCTCTCACACACACACAATCTCACTTTTTGAGGTCAACATAGATGATCTGTCCTTTAGGGCACAGACAGGACACAGCTTTGCCCTTCACGCACTGCTATAGACAGACAGAGAGAGCTGGTGTCAACAGGCAAATACCTTCTAATGGCACCACTAAGGACACACAAACTTTCATATTTTATTTAAAATTATCTTCTGTATTACTCTGAACTCACAGATGTGGCTATACAACCCAGTCCACCTCTGTCTGGGATGTAGCATAGAGTGAAACAGCTAAAGGACAAAGCCTGAGAAAGGACATCCCACCAAGCACTTCTGTTGTTGCCCATTAGTGTGAGATTTCCACCCAGCCAAGGCTCCACCTGTCTGTATGTGAAAGGACTGTCAGATTTCCATGTAAGAATTTAAGGACCCCCACAAAGCTCAGATACTACGTTTTATGACTAAGAAGCTCAAGAGAAATTCTGGTGTTCCATATAATGCAAAGCATAGGATTTCATCCAGTCCTTCACCCACAATTTGTTTTGATTTGATTTTAATGGTTTACTATTATGTTATTTTTGAGGAGGGAGGAAAAAAAGACATAGAAGCACAGAAATTGCCAGCATTTTAGAAGTCCTTATAAAAGACTGTGAAAGAATTCACAGGACAAATGCCCAGCCAGAACTGTGCAAGGTTATTACATGTATCCATTTCCTGAGCTGACTTCCCGTATCTCACGCAACAGAACAACGCTGTATTTTAGCACATTTGCACCACCACAGCAGCACAAAGTGTTGGCCTAGCCACTTCTCCAACAGCAGTCATCACCTGGGAAGGGCTCTATCTAATACGATACTTAGACAAACTGTAGTGATGAATACCAGGAATAAAAATATACAGTTTTCAACATATCACGTATCACTTGAACTGTATTACATCTAAGCTTGTGATTATTGAGTACCAGGAATGCCTTACAGGAGAGCAGCCCTGGGCAAGGAGTGGGTTCTCCAGTTCACTGACGAGGAGCAAAAGACAATTTCTTTTTTTGTTAGGTTGGGCTTTTATAATCCCTCTCCCCGTGTGGCTTCTCTGCTGTCCACCAAAAAGTAAGGGCATGCCACACTCTCTTGTTCAGTAGAGGTTGTCTTTTTTATTACTTCTTGTTTTGGTTACAAAAAACCCAAAGGTGGCTGGGATAAGTATCTTTAAGACATTCTCCTTCCCCATCAATTGAGTTTGAATTGACTGACAGGCTCCAAAGCTTTTTGGGAGAACTGGCACCTGGACACACACATGTTAGGAAAGCCTTCTGCTTTTATGGATGAGCAGGAATGATTTACCTCAAAGACCAGAAGAGTCTGAAAATTATAGGTACCTTTTAGCATTCCCACATTCACACACCATCTGTGTGAATAACCGACCAGCGCAGAAAACAATTGTCAGTGGTATCACCCATACTCCCACTGTCTGTTATTAACACAGATCTGGGGAGACTGAGATTCCTATTGTCTCTTATCCCTGCACCTGTTCCCTGGTTTTTACCTGCTACTCTGTTATATGAATAATTTAAACATTTTTAATGTAGTTTCTAGTTGATTATCATGTATTCAAGTAATTGTTGTAATTATATGTAACAAAATAAGGTAAATATAGGTAGTTATAATTACAATGAGTAATTATGTAATTATGCTAACCAATAGTGTTGTAACATCTGCATTTAAATTGCCTTCACATGCTGATTCAATGCACTTTTTCCCACTGCTGCCTAAAAGCATCTAATGTGCCTATATGACTGCCATCTGATGAGGCTCCGCACAAAGGACTTTAATGGACCCTGTATTAAAGCAAATCAAGTGCATCTTACTCTAATCCTAACAAGAGTTAGAGTACCAGGAATGAAAACTCAAACCCAGTAAGGGCTGTTCACTGAAAATCTTCCTTATTTGCTAGATCATTATCTGAAAAAGTCCTTAATGCTGACAGGCTTGCATCAAGGGTACTGAATGTTCTGTTACTTCCTAAGTCTCTCCTGCCCTTCTCCTCTTCTTTCCCAGTAAATATTAACTTAACAAGGCTTCACAATTGTTTTTACAAAGTATCATACACAATTCCTACCAGACAATTATCACACACCAAATCAGAAAGCCTTAAACTTTGATGATACTGACTTAAGACTTACTCCTATCTTAAGATTCCCACTCATGCTTACTTGATAACTATTATTAGATGTTATTTTAAATCCTGACTCTGTTGAATCTGCCACTCATACAAAACAAACATAACTCAATAAAGTACTCTTGCTACTCCTGGATCTTTCTTATCTACTCCATGTAATAAATTAGATGCAAATGTAAATTTTAATTGCTAGTGCTATTGTAAAGCAACTGGAGGTCTAATAAACATATGGCAATACTGCTCAGGTATTTTAAACCAGAAATAATTAATAAAACCTTTATAATGATGCTCAATTACTAAAAAACACAGATTATCTCATTTTAAGTGCAGGCAAGCATAGGCTGTGTTGGTCTTGGAAGGCCTTTATCTTCAGCAACAAGGCCAAAAACCTGTTTTTGTCACACGAGTAGTTGAAGTGCTCCGTTCTGTATCTGAGTGTGCATGGACAGGGGGCTACAATCAGAAAAGCGTGTAATAAAATTCATCCTCTGGCAGAGAACGTAGCCACGCAGGTGCAAGGCAGGCTGCTCTGTATAAGTGGTCCTTTAAAACTCACTGTGACCAGGCAGCAGCAGCAGCAGCAGCTGGCTATAAGCAAGCACCGTGCGTGACACCTCTACGCGCAAGGGCGCTGTGCACTAAACACAAACGCACAGAGCAGCTCTTCCACATGACAGGCGCGATCCTCTAGGTAGGATGAGAAGGGTGAATATGTGACCTCAAAAACAGAGGAAAAGACACATTTCTGAGGAAACTTCCCGATCAGTTTAGCTGATACACAACTTTTGACATGTGACATACACTTACCTTTCTGGATTATTAAGGGATTTCAGTCTCATCTGGAGAATCCTAAGCTTGTGTTTCGGGCCTATTAAAGTCTTCGTGGAAAATGTCAAGGAAATTTTTGATATTTTGTCAAGGTCTTGGTAAAATCCAGTTAGTATCCTGACTTTTTTATATTGCTGAAATGTTGAAGCTTCACTAAAGAAAAAATATTATTTATAATCAGGGTTTTGTTAGCTGAGTGATATTAATTATTGCCAAGCGTTATTCTTAAGATCAGAAATCTTGTAAGATGTATTGACTTTGAGTGTTCAGAACAAGGACACTGAGAACTGGACTCAAGCCAGCACCATGCAATGACCTGGGTTAGTTGATAAATGGAGAAAGGATCATTTCAGCGTGAGAAGCATTGCCTCTGACACTGAGCCATACCCAGGAAAAGGAGCTGTGGCAAATCCTTAACAAGCAAGGTAAAAAGTTTAGGGAACTCTCCATAAGTGATTAAAAAGATTTAGACAAAGCACAACATACCTACTCGCCTCTGATTCTACTGTGTTTCCAGCATAATCTGTTATTTTAACTTGAATGAAACCTCTCCTGATGTTTTTATTCCAGGTAGTAATATCCAGTAAGTAGTTATACACTGAAAAAGAAATAGGAAATAATAAAACTCAAAGAATGACCTAACCAGATACAGTTGTTGTTATCCCCCTGTTAAAAATATTCAATGTTTGATGACAGGAATAGTGACTCTTTACTTCAAAGTTACCAGCTCAAAGCAGAATAAGAAAGTATTGACAAAAAAGAGCTTCTATCAAATGGCTGCTTGGGGTTCTACATACTTAGTGCACCATTTCCTCCAATTCTTACGTGAAAAGGATTTGCATCAGAAAGCTACCATCAGAATTAGCATCAAGAATTTGACCTGCTTACATTAAAAAAAACACAAATCAAGCCCTAACTAGTACCTTCACATAGTGTAGCAACACTATAGTTACCCACAAGAGTGACATGAGGGCCAGCTGAGCTGCGCAGGCAGGGAGAGAGGAGGAACAGCACTGGCACAAGCTGTATGTATAAGCAAAGTTGGCCATTAGCTAGGTGAGCAGGTTAATCAAGTGGTAAAAGCTTTAATCAGCTTAATTCCCATGCCTTGCTTGCCCAGCCTAAGCAGGTGAAATAGTACAGGTCATCCAAACACCCTTCCCTCAGAGAAGTCAACCTGCTAAAACCTGTTGATATTAACTTCATGGGGGAGACTGAGGAAGGATGGAGGGGGGTTAATGATTGCCTTCCTGTGCTGCAGCCTCTCCTTGATGTAAGTAAGCATGATTGCCACTATAAAAACTAGATATTTGGTCGCTGATCACAAAGCTTGCTGAGACAACAGGAAAAGCTAATGGGAAGACTTAATTTCACTTGAATTCCCTGTAAGACTATCCCCATACCCCAAATCAAAGAACCTTAAACATAACAAATTGAGTGTGATAACATTTGCTTACAGTGGTAAAGTCTGTTAATAAAAACAGAAATTAGGTAAGATCTAATCTGGACCTCTACATGGATAGGTAGATATCTAACCTGTTACAGCTAAAGGCCATGCCATGAGAATTCATTCCCATTGAGTTCAACCCTGAAACAGTCAGCTAGATTTTCCCTCCACTGTTTTACTCTTAGGGAGACATGGACTTTTAAAAGCTGGAGTAGATTTAGAGGACTATGGGGTGCTCTCTCTGTTGGGGTGTCTCTTTTCTTGTCCCCCACCCAGGGCACCCAATGCCTCCCATTTTTGCTCTCTGAAAAAGGCAGCAGTGACCCCATCAAAACAGGTTCTCTCAGTCCAGCTTTCTCCCTGTCACTTGGGTCTCCTTTTCTGGCTTCCTTCTTCCTCTTGGCAGTCCATTCCATTACTTTTAATGTTCAGCTCACATATTGCTTAGTCTTCTGCCACAATCATCACTTTTCTTCCTCCAGTTTGTGAACTGTCACTTAGCTCATGGTTAATACACCATTTTACACAGCAGTTAACATTAACTTTCTACTTTTAACATGACTTCACTCCTGAGCAGCTAAAATATAACACCCATAACGTTTCATAAAGAGCTTGTTACATAGGTATTCAGTCACTTACTACAGAATGGGTCTTTATCGGAGGTGTCAAAATAAGCTTTTATTGGTGAACTCATTGGGATTAGCAGGTTTTTCCATCTATCAGCATAATAACCTGAAATTCAAAGTTAGAGATTTCATTTCAGACATTTAGCAAAACCATGATACACATATAATTACACAAATAAAACTCATCGAAGTGACAGATTTCACAGAATCATAGGAAGGTTTCGGTTGGAATGGACCTCAAAGACCATCTTGTTCCAACCCCTTGCCATGGACAGGGACACCCTCCACTAGTCCAGGTTGCCCAAAGCCTCATCCAATCTGACCTTGAACACTACCGGGAGGGGGGCAGCCACAGCATCTCTGGGCAGCCCGTGCCAGGGCCTCACCACCCTCACAGGGAAGAATTTCTTACTAATATCTAATAAATCCGCATGGGCCCATCTCTCCAGCCTGTCAAGGCCCCTCTGGATGGCATCCCTTCCCTCCACCATGTCAACCTCACTACCCTGCTTGGTGTTGTTGGCAAACTTGCTCAGGATGGACTCTATCCCACTGTCTATGTCACCAACAAAGATGCTGAACAATGCCAGTCCCTGAGCAACATCACTCATCACAGATCTCCAAATGGACTTTGAGCCATTGACCACAACTCTTTGAATGCAACCATCCAGCCAGTTCCTTATCCACCGAGTGGTTCATCTGTCAAATCCATGTCTCTCCAGAGACAAGGATGTTGTGTGGGACAGTGTCAAATACTTTGCACAGGTCTAGGAAGATGATGTCTGTCACCCTTTCCTTGTCCACCAAATCTGTTACCCCATCAGAGAAGGCCACCAGATTTGTCAGGCACTATTTGCCCTTAGTGTTGGCTTTAATCTTCTTAAATATTGTCTGAGAAAGTAAATTAACTTGAAACATGCAGGAATCCCCTAAGTACAATAGAATGTATTAAGCAAATATTTTGTTCCTCAAATATATTTGTATCACTAAAATTGTTGTAATAGTTGGAATTTTTTTTAGTCTTGAGTACTACCTCCAAAAAAATATTGCTTATAAACACCTGCAGATGTAATAGCAACAAACCCAAAAAGTAGCCCACATATTTGCAGAGAACAGTTACAGAACAGCTTCACATTAGGTAAAATGTCTTCCTTTATTTTTTGAATCATTACAGTAAATATTTTTAAACCTTTTAGCCTATAATTGTGGATATTATTTAGTAAAATGTTAGATACTCTGTAAACCTCCTAAGCTTATTGCTGTAATGTAGAAAGAACATTTGCTTTATATTTTTGGGCTTGATAATGGTCCTTGTATCTAAAACGGTTGATCCTATTCTCTCCCTCTCGATTTCCTTGCCTAGGCTGGACAGCAAGGAATAGTTCCAGGCTGCAGAGCTGTCACTGCAAGGCACCAAGCAGGAAAGCTTGCAGTAGAAGGATGCTGCTTCTCTTCTCAGTTTGCAGATTCAACTGCCTGACACTTCCTCATAGGTGTTTTGGTTATTAAAAAAAAAACACCAAACAAACCACAACTAAAAAAAGGCCCCTTGGCAGCTGACTGATGAAATTTTTCTCCACCTCTAGCTTGGGCATTCTGTGTAAGTGCATCAGGCACGGTGAATAACCATGCTGGGGACATCCTGGTGTCTTTCTGCCCTACTATAATGTCCTGTTACAGTCAGGTTTTATTATAAAATAGCATATAGATCCATCTATGCTTTCTCTTCAAACCTGATCTAAGTAATATAGGATGTACGTACTAATATAAGGATGTAAAAACCACAAGGTACTAATTGAAAGTTAACTTCAAATTAAATATTTAAAAAATTTCATTCTTAAGAAACCCCTGCCAATTAAGAAATGCTCACCCTATTGTAGCCTTTTTCAAACCCTAATCGTATCCTCCCTACAAAGTAATAAACCCCTTAACAACTACACCCCCCCTCCAAATAAAAGTTTGACTGCAAAAGGAGATCCAGAAAACCCATGAAGTTGCTATAAAAATCATTACCCCTAAATAAAAACCACAGGTACTCTATGGATGATAACCCACTGTGAAAGTCTGAAGTGATGAACTAAGTAGGAGTTTCTCAGTGGAAAGGAAATACACTGTGAATCCATTTCAGACTGGAAAGCCTAACGATCAAAGATTAGGAACATTGAGCACTTATGTCTAACAAAGAAAACTATAAAGCAGACAAAGCCAAAGACTTTAAACAACAGTATGCACCTCTGCACTTGATCAATCTCTACAGATCCTTTAACACAATACTACAGATCTCTGGAGTAACCCCAGGAAGCGTTAGTCTGGACTTCCCAGGTGATCTCACCCAATCCAGAGCAGATAGGATAATGCTTACCCAGCACTGGACAGGACATTGGCTTGAAAGCGTCACAATCAACGCATTTTCCTCTCTTGTAATCCAAGTAAGAGTCACAAGGATATGTTATTATGTCACACTTTCTTTTCAAAGATGATAAGAAGAGGAAGACAGATCTTTGATGGTCACACTTAAAAAACCGAAGTCCTTCAGGAAAGAAAAAAAGAAATATACAAAGAATATGTTGTAATTTTTATTCATGAAAGAAGAAGTGTTATCAAAGTAATCCTATTTACTTGAGTCATTCTTAGTTAGCCATGCTTTTATTCTCTGGTTAGTTGACTAAAAAATGAATGCTCATACACAAGAAGAAACTGAAGACTATTTTGGGTATTACAGGTATAGAGAAGAGTCTACAGTGTTTTAGATGTAAGAAATAGTCTACTAAGTTCCATCAAATTGACAGTATGTTTCGTTAGAAAGCATAAGTCTTGAGTTAAAATTTCCCTCGTTGCATCCAGTGAAGAACCTTTGGGCAAAAAAAATACCATGAGGAATATTTCAGACATTCTTCTCTTCATTTTGGGGGGCAATAAACCAAAGCAAAACAAACTCTGCTCTGAAATAAACTGTGAGAATTGCACAGATGAAGACAATCCCGAGTCTTAAGGGATTTTCCCATGCTCATAGACACAGAAGTGGAAGCCCTAAGCTTTTGCAGGGGCTCTAATACATAGCAGCACCGTGCAGGTTAGTAACAGAAACAGAGACAGACATAAACATATCCCGAAAGAGTAAACAAAAAGAATGGGCAGCAACCCTGCCTAAAATTTATAGAGGCTGAAATAAGCAAAATTCTGTAGCAAAAAGACCATGTTGTAAAACTGATTTCATCCTAAGGCCTAAAGGACCTGTTCAAAACCTAGTTCATCATTGCCAACCAGGAGGAACTAAAGACACAGCAAAGACTTGTCGTATGCAAAGTGATCCTGTCCAAACCACTTGGACACACACACCTTTCCCCATACCTCGCCATATATAAACACAGAAAAATAAAGATCACTATATGCAGATTGTATATGTAATATAATAATAGAATTCCATCCTACCAATAATAATTGTATGGTGGAATAGATATGGTTATATGAAGATCTTTGTTTTAAAAATTAATATTTCAAATGCCTTTGGTCTTTCCCGTTTGCTGAGTGGGGATGGAAAAGAAAGAACACAATGCCCTCAGCTCACATATTACTGAATATGTGCACTGTTCATTGACATCAGTTTAGCATTTTTTAAATTTTAAACTCTTTTCTCATTAATTGAACACATTTTCATTATATTTTTATATATTATATATTTACCACTGAATACTGTTTGTGGACAACCAGGCTGATCCATTCCTCCATTTGGATAGAAATCAATGGTTCCCAAAGGTTTCTTGAAACCTAGTGCTAAAGTAAAAACATCATGAATCAAAAAAACATAAACAGAATTGTGCAGTCAATTATTTATCATTACATTCATTACAAAAAACCATGCAGGTCTTTAAGAAAGTTTTTGCAATTGTACTGTTTCTTTCATTATTTAAATGGAAATCATGAGTTAAATAAAATCAGTTGGGTTTTTTAAAGAAAATTATACACATGTAAAGTGCTGTACACAAATATATGTAAATTTGTGTAAGATTCTTACTGCCACAAAAGGAAAAGGAAAGAACAAAAATACCTATTCAGCGCTGTAGCTGATACATTCTTTGTACAAAGGAATTTATTAAATTCACGTTCGCAGTAACCAAAATTCTTTCCCAATGTGATTTTCATTAGAGTAAGATTTTACATTTTTTATATGACAGTGGATTCTGAGCTACACTAATATAAGCAGTATATCAAAGTAGAAAAATCTGTATCCATCCTATAAAAGACCATGAGTAAGATTTAGCTCAATCTGACCTACCTTCCTTTTTAGCACACATGATCTTTATTCACATAATTGGAGCATTATAAGCTGTAATTTTACATCTTTGCATATAAATTTATATAGTAAAATGCTTTAATTATTAATATCATTAAATAAATGTATATGAAACTACACAAATAATGGGACAAGGGTGTTAGGTTTGAAAGGTTTACTTATGGTTTTGATTAAAAAAAACCAAAACCAGATTTTAGCATGGATGAAGCAGATTTTACAATGTTCTTAATTTTAACCTTATAGTAACGTGATGAAGAATTTTAAGCAGTGGATCTGTAGTGTACTAATGTGACACAGCCGAGACTGGCCACCTCAGAAGGGACTAATTCAGTGATAATCACGTGCCTACAACCTCTTCTGTTCATACACACTAGCACAGCAAAAGTATATTAATGGTAAACTACTTCAGAAATATCATGAATTATATTCAGAAGCATCAGAAATTAATGCAACAGACATGCTTTTTTCAATGCGCAGACTTGCTTTATCGCATTCAGAAGGAATATACTATAACAAACCACACAAATAACAGTGGTGTATTCATTACTCTTGCATGGCATTAAATGGACTTGTGACTACACAGCTCTCTACAGATGCTGCTGGGCACAGAAGTTGTTTCGATATTCTTGGGTTCAGCCATGAAGCTTCACCCGCTCGGTAACACAGCTGCTCTGTCAGAACTGAACAAAAGGGCCCATCGCTGCCTAAGTCATTAGCAAAGTTGAGTTTCAATTTTTTGATGAATAACATAAAGTATGATTTCAAAGGCGTGGGCACTGTTAGGAAGCACAGCACAGGAATCTACCCGATAACACGAATACATTTCTGCGGCACTATCTGGATGCTACTGACTCAGTTTATCCCTTCTCTTTTGCCTTCCTGCCTTTCCTTAAGTTGAAATAGGAAAGTTAAGGCTATGACATTACCATCAGAGTCTGAATGGATTACATCCACAAACTGTGCGTCCGTACGATCCAGTCTCCTCTCCGGTGGTTCTCGAGTGAACAAAGGGCCTGCTGGATCGAGACCTGAATGGAAACAACGCTGGCATTACAAATCCTGGGGTCTGTTCCTACAGGTATCTACAAGACCAGCATTTGAGCATTATTTATCACAAGTTGTTCATTTTCCTTGGATAAAAATAAAAAACCCAGCACAATTCTCAGGTTTCCATTCTTCCACTTGCTAAGCAAAGCAAGGGTTCCAACCACAAGACTGATCAACCCACATCTTTGAATTTCTCTCTCTCTCCCTAATTAGTCGTGCTCATCTCCACGTTCTCCAGATGAATTATAAGACAACAACTTTAGGGATCAAATCAGGAGTATTAATTTTGTCCTTTTCCCCAGAAAATATCTTACCTGTTAAGTCCTTCATAAAAATGAAATGCACAGTATAACTACTCTCACCACCAGAACACAAGATGAAGACATCTTGGATTGAGACAATTTCAAAATTGCCTCAATCATTTTATCAGTTGGTGCTGAAATTAGTTATAGAAAAACAATTGCTATAAAAAACTAAGTGAAATAGTTTTTGACCACATTTTCACCCAATGGAAGTCAGCTATGACAGAAGAGATTCCAACTCAGATCCACAAAAAACACTTTATATGAAAGAGGAGGGGACTTGGGTGGCAAAGTATTTCTAGATTAAACACTGCACATTCTCACTCATGTTAGGGATAAGGAATTATGTTATGTAGCCTTGAAGACTGATAATTTTCATGATGGTAGTTTCTGTTCTTCACAGGAAAGTGAAATTGTTAGCTGAGGTTTCATCTTCTCTTATCTTCTTGACAACAAAAGCACAGAAAAAAGAGGGGAAATGAAAAAATAGCAGAGATGGAAAATACAACCATCAAGGCAAAATACATTTCTACACTAAACTGACTTCTAATTGCATTCTCACTGATTGAGAGACAGGGACATAGTATGACTTTAGCTTATCCAAATTTGTATTATGACTTCACTTGTAGATGCTCTTTAGGAACTAGTCTAGGAAGGTTCTCTCTCAAGATCCAGATAATCAAGACCCACATCTTGGAATCACGGAATGCCAGGAATTCACATTCATAATACCCCAGGTGACAAACATCATCATCTGTAATTGTAAGAAGGTAACTGAAACATTTCATCTAATTGCATTTACTTGCAAGCATCTGAACTCAGAAATTACATGGCTCTTCTAGCTCCCAATTATTGTACAAGGGGACACAGACCTGCTAACCTAGCATGGCAGTCAAGACTGTCCCCAACCACTGACACCACCAAACTAGGGAATCGTGCAAAGTAGAAATGAATATTCTTAAATAAAGGAATATAGCTGAAGCCTAACACACTTCATGCCTCAGCTTTCAGATTACTGTTCTAGAAGGGGAGGAGTCTTTAACTGCCTCTCTTAAGGCTGGTTACTGGCTCCTCTGAAATTCCAGAAGTTTACTGAAGTACTCCGATGAGTGTTGGAGCTATGAATAGGGGGTGAGGGTAACTGCCTCCTTTCATCCAGAAAACAGATGCTCTCCTAAATGAAAAAACACTATCAATAGGATCCAATGGTCCCTTCACCCCTTAGCACCTTTTCTGACAGCTAGCTTAGTGAGCTCCCTTCTCAACACCCTAGCTGCAGTGAGTTTTGCTCTTTCACCACAAGAAGTCTCAGGATCCTGTGCTCCCAAATTAGCCTTGTGGCTTCTGTTCTGGGAGCTAGCATTGGTTAATTGATTGAATGTTAGAAGTTAATCCTAAACTTTGTGCAGCCCTGGTCCTGAAACACATACCCAAATGACAGCAGTCCAATTCTCACTATAAGTGGCACCTCCTGCAGATGATGCCAACAATGTACCATGTATGAGGTAAGATTTGCAGTGTTCATACACAGGCTGGATAGCAGATAGCTCAACATACTAAAATTTGCACCATGTTCAGATACCTCAATCTGAAATTGAATCCTTGTCCATGATTCCTGTGGTCTGACCAAGAGTTTCTGAACTTCCCTTCAGAGGGACCTGACTTTCTCCATCCTGACAGAAACTTGGGAAGCATGTCATTTGACCTAAGTGGTGTTTGGGATGCAGCACTCAGTTTTCATTTGAGACACCAGAGGTAAACAGGTTGGAAAATTTCAACTGTACCTTACTTCCTGAAGGCAGACACTCACAATTTTCTCAACTTCTATCAGGAATACATTTTGCCTCGTGCATGTTACTAAAAACTCAGTTCTCATTTGTCACTACAAATGCTACAGTACTAGCACCTACGTGATTCACAGCCATGACAACAGAAGGTACTTTAGAATATGGGTTAAACGACTTACATGACAATAGAAGGTACTTTACCTGTAATTCTGCCCAGCTTGCCATTATACTTCTGGCCAACGAAACCAGCTACGTGAGCCCCAAGGCTAACACCAATCATATACATGGTATCAAGAGAAGCTCCATTTGCCTATCAGGGAAAAAGAAACCCACAAAGCACAACCACACTCAAGGTTAAATGAACATACATCAGTAGACTGATTCAAGTTTCCAAGTTTTTTGTCAGCACTCTAAGTTCTATTTCTAACTCATAACTTCAAAAACAAATGTAAATTACAAGGTTATTTTCAGTTTGACATTCTGTACTAGCTAAACAGTGTATCTAATTATGAAGGCCTTTGACTAAAAACATATAAAAAGGAAGCTTGAATCACATTTCTTCCAAACTGTCACACTAGTTAGAAGAGAGGCTCAGAGAGGGAAGAGGAAGACATTTACCAGAATGATGAACCAAAACTATGAACTAGGAAAAAAAAATAATCTACCTCCCCCTGCCTTATTCTTCCAATATAATACATTTAAAAACATAATACCTTTAACACTTATACCATAGATCTGCTGAATAATGGTGCCAAATGCACACCTGCAGGAAAGCCTTAAGATGCCCACTCTACAAAGCATTAAAAAAAAACAACCAAGAAGATGCTATGGAAGACTTCTCCAATAGTATCAGCAGACCTGCTAGAATCTCTGCAAAGGGACGGGATGATACGTGGGACCTGAAGCATTAATGCATCTCAAAATGAACGAACAAGGCCTCACAGCAGCTTGCAAGTATGAAACTGATAGCTGTGGGACATAACCATACACTTGCACAAGACCAGCCCAAGCATGCCCTGCACTCATGGCTTTGTCAGGCAGATGCATAACCAGCAATTCACCAAGAACCTGCACCAAGAAATTTGCAAAACACACCTTTTTAACCTACTCTGGAGGCTGTTCTTATAGTCCTATTTTATTTTTCTATTCCATAACACTAATTTACTGTTGCAGTTATGAATTGTTATCACTACATCTAGTCCCAGAGGACATACTTTGATAGTGTCTCTCTTGTTTCACCTCATCCTTTCTCAAAATGCTGGTGTTTTTACTCAAATTACACATGAATATTTTCTTTCTGCTGAGTAATCAAAATTTCTGAGAATGGCTGGGAAAAGAAGTGGTGAGAAAAAAAAAAAATCAAGTGATAAATCTAACAATGCCATAAATTAGATGATAACATGTTTTGTTCATGTGATTAAGCAATCTAAAGCCCAATTAATACCACCGGCATCAAGAACTGTTTCAGAAATGAAGTCCCTCTAGAATCACGATGTTTGTGTCACTTTGACACCAATATTTATATCTGTGTCACTGAATTCTTTTTAGCTGGCTAAAGAAACCAGATTCACTCTCAGACATACTTAAGGGAAAGGGAAATAAGAACTTGGGTGAAGTTATAGATATGCAGTAATAACTGCATGCAAAGTTAGTAAATACTTTGGAAAAGAAATGTTTAATAATGTTCACAGGCTTCTTTTCAGACATATTTTGAATATCCATTCCCACTTAAACTAGGCTATTTTATCTTAGCCAGAACAGATGCAACTGCCTTCCTTACCAACATCTGGTCAACATAATTCTTCAGTATTTCTGCAACTTTTCTGCAGTTTTCAACAGCACTTATGTAATTCACAGTTGTAGCACCACGATTCCAATCAACGATAATGAGATTAATATCCTCTGAGAACAGCAAAAGCTCCTTTATGTCCCTGAGCCATGCTGGTGGAGATCCTGTGGGTCTGAAGCCGTGAATAACAAAGACGATTTTCTTGGATGTATTAAGATACTCAGATGAAGTAACATTATATTCAATGAGTCTTTCAGAACAATTTGGATTTTCCCTTGTGTGTAGCAGCAGCTGGACTCGGAGTTCTGTCCCAGACAAAGCATTGCCTATACTAAGATCTGTAAACTCAGGACATATTTTCTCCTCATCTGAAAAAGATGAAAATGTTAGACAGTTATTTGATGAGTTAGAGCACCTGAAATACCACCTCTTCACTTTTCTTTCAACATTATTCCACTAAAAGTGAAGAACATGCATTTTTTTCACTTCAGAACCCAAACACACACCGAACAACAAGGACACACAGTTTAACTAAGGATTCTGCAGATGCCACTGTGCTCCTCTGAACCCGTCAAATACAGAACTAACCTTTCTAATTGTTCCTGAACTATGAATTTTCTTCATAACAAATACAAATTATTAGTCAGTGTTGATAAGAACCTTTGCTTAACCATGAAATTTAGAGTCTCAGAATTTTTTCACAACTAGTTGTATAAACAGGAAGACTGCTGCGGTCGCTTCTTCCTCTTTCAGCCAGGGTGCCAAATATGCTAATCCTTAGACCTTATTATTTGATCTAGAAGTAAGAAACAGTTGTCTATCGATATGGAGATGATCTAGAACCCTTCCCTAGTTTGGGATCACCATAAAGACACCGTTACCAAGAAACAGGGAAAGAAGAAACAAAGGCTCCTGTTCTGAACTTGAAAAAACTAAAAATGTGTAAGATCAATGTACAAAATGACACAAGAAAAAATGTAGTATTTAGCATTTCTTGGGCAATTACAGTATACAAGGCTAAGCTGTAGATCAGTCAGGATCAGCAAGAGGATAGAGGTTTTAAAAAAAGTCTAAAAACTTCTTTTCCCTGTATGCTTATCAATGTCAAAAGTTAATTCTTTAAATTTAAAGTATCTTTTGCCTCCTGAAGTCACATAGCATGTATAAGCCACTTCAGGATTCTGGGCACAATGCTAACACCTGTCACAGTTCTTTTGTATGGCTTCTTCACCTTCGCTATGGTATTAGCTGGTGTATGGCCAAAGAAATTTTGGGCAATCTCTTGGCTTCTAGTAGGCCATGCAACTTTAAATAAGGTTTTTGTCTGATACTTGATGGCAACTTTCTCAATTTTCCTATCATTAACAACTTTGTAAAACAAGACTCAGCCAACTTCTAGAAAGCAAAAGCAGGAAGAGAAAAAGTACCTACTCAGTTCCTTAAAAAATAATAAAATAGTAACCTGAAATTCTCAGAATTTTTGAGTTGTAGGAGAGGCAGTTCTAGCTCTTCTTCTTTTCCCACAAGCACCTAGCAGGCAGAACTGAATCTACCACATTTGCACATCTGAGATGGACAGCAAACCCCCACCGGTTTATAAAGCTGTGAGAGGCAAGCAAGTGCAATGGGGTTACAAAGTGTCTGAAAAATGGATTCTATACTACCGTGCAGATCTACACAGAGCTATACAATATGAAATACAGCACTTCTTAAGATTCATTAGAGATGCAGTATAGACAATAATTCCCTTAGGGAAATAGACCAACAACCTCTAGGACAAACCATCTATCTACAATGAATCAACCTGTCACTTCCAGACTGGACACCTGAAGCCATGGAGTGTTAGAAATTACCTGAAGCTTCTGTCTCAAATTGTTCATGCCTATCATCATCTTATGGCAACAGCTACAATTATTACCTCCAGGAAAGGTTGGAACTACCTATACTTCAAAATAAATATCACTGTCCTCATCATTTTGACATTGAATAATTTAAGTAACTTTTACTGTGATTACTAGAGAGGTTATTAACTAACCAAGGGTACAGGAAAGCAACTCCATTTCATTGCTGAGACTTGCCAGAAGTTGTTCTGAAATCAAAAGCTGTTTAGTTGCCTTGAATTTAGTGAAAACAGTATTCAAGAACCTGGCAAAATGTCATACATGTGACATGATACTGAGATGTTAATGGAATGTGTCACATTTAATCTCTAATTTTCATATGATGACATATGACAACAAAACTAGAAGAGATATTCTATTATGCAAATGTCTTATACAAAGCAAAATTATAAAAAACAGTCACTTGATTAAATTTCTGCTATTCAGATTCAAAGCTACAACATGGAAGCTACTTCATTTTTGCCTAATACCATTCTTAAATCTGAGTTTAACTGCTAATCCTTATAATTCACTCCCACATGTCTAATGTAGAAAAGATTAATGCTAAGGTATTGTTGAAGTGTTCCTTCATATCCATTTAAATGCTTTTATTTCTCATAATTTGTTTGGTAGAAATAAGAATTAATTCTTCTGAAGCCAGTGGAATGACACTGACATAAAACAGAGACAGGGTCTAGTCCATGGAAGTGAGAAATCTACCACAAGGAAATTATTTCATGTGACAAAACCTATTTACTATCTGGGAAATGTCAAAGGGAAACAACTTGTTTACTTATGGCTGTGAAATGTCAGAAGTTATTCTTTGACTAGTAAATAGAGAAAGAAATAAAAGATGTCTTTACTGTGAGATTAGATACATGCTATAAATAGATTTATAGATTTAATACTCTGTTTAGCAAGGAGTCATTGAGGGAAGGGTTTTCAAACTCTCTTTGTGATTGATTACTGGAAGGAATAACCGTCTGCCCTCTGTACACACTTGTGTGAGAACTCCCACACACTCCTCTCTATGACCAGGGCACAGAGAAAGCCATTGGGCAGTTACAGGTGTAGTTTAACTCATATGACACACAATTCTTACTTTCCTATGCATTCCTGCAAGCATTTTAAGTACCTTCTGTGGTTGAAACGGAGGAAGCCTTAAGTGCACGCTGGCTTTTTTGTAACTAAACTTTACTTCCTATTTAAAGCACAACACGTAACTTGAAAACCTGTCAACCTAAAAGATCAGCAACAAGCAATAAACTTATCTTAATACGCTAAAACTGTTGCACAATTACCTCTTTACTTCGTACAAAGTGCACATACCTGAGTGTGTCTCTGTGTAAAGAACAGCCAGAGATAAAGTATCAGGCTTAGTTCTATTTACTTTAAAATTAAAACCTACGTCTCAGTTTTAAAGTGATCAAATTCTCTTTACTAATCGTCTGCTTCATTAGGCATAATTCACAAACGTTTAATCTTTTGGCCAATTTAAATGAAGGAATATTAATTTCTTTGAAAAGCATGAATAAAGCCAAGAGACCACACCGCCAAGAATAAGCTAATGGTTCTTACCTGATTTCACCCAGTGTATCAAACAGATGAAGAAACACAATTTCAGCATGTGGAAGTGGAGAAGAGGAATAAGAAATATCCACAGACAAATGGCAAATCTACTGTTTCCTTACCGTACGCTAGATTTCTAACCTAACTGAACGCCACTAATGAGGCAAGTGACATGTAGAGTAGGAAGCAGAAAGCAAAGCTGTATTCAAGCTTCTGCAATTCACGGCTCCTCCTATTGAATGCCTTCAGTAGGTAGGGTGGTTTCTGGTCTTTAAGGGCTGGGACTTTTTTTAAATCTATTTCCCTCTCTCTTTGGCTATCAGCAGATTTCCACGTAAGCAATCAATGTTACGTATTACCTACATCTCTGTTGCACGCAACTTAGGAGGCAGAGTAACTACAGGTACATCACATTACAGGCACACCTTTAAAAGCATCACTCAGCTGCAATTAGAAGCGCTGGGATGGGCAGAAGAAACTTGGGACAAAAAAAGTCATTCTGGTGACAATATAGTTTTTCTGTAAGAACTTGCAAATAATCCGATGAACTGTGTCTCCATGGATTATTTTTGCACAAAATTATCTTCTGAGCAAAAGGGAGTCATTCTCTGGTCTAAATCCATAAGAGGTCTACGAAGGCACTTTTATACAGGAGACAGATGAAACTTAGAGCCCCACGAATCTCATTCAGACACTGACACTATGTCACTTAACTTCATTCCTTCTGTTTCCCAAACTATAAAAAGATGAAGAAACATTTATTTTTGTGAAGTTCATTTCTTTACAAAGCAATTCACTGGGTACATACAAGAGGACAAACTCTAGTTTCTTTGAGTTCAGAGCGAGGCAAAGAGGCAGATAAACTCCACATTACTCAAATGAGATGTCAGGACGTGTGGTTTGTCTGTATCTGCCCCCAATTACTTCCACTGCAGGAGAAAGAAAAGCGTATCATAAGCACTGAAATAGGCGGCAGATGCATCCCAAAAGTGGGGACAGCATATCCTTCACAGTGCTTCTAAACACAAGCACCTTTTCCTGCCACAACAGTTAAGGGGGAATGTGAGTGTGTGGGTGCGTGCTTGCCCATGTATTTCATCACTTAGTTTTAAGTGGCCGGTCTCTCCTGCTGGCTTTATGACTCTGAGCAGCTCAACAAGGCTGTGCTACACGGGTTTCTGCAGCATATAGTCTTTAGGAGGTCACTTCAAAGTCTCTTCCCCTTTGAATGCAGCCACATGGAGAAGATGCAGTATGTCTACTCCTGTGAAACTGAACTCAGCTTAACCAGGGACCTTTTACTACATTTTTGCTTCCATTTCTCAGATTTGTCACCCTATTCTCAGTAAAGTTCACTAGGGCAGCTCTTGTTATTCCTTTGCATTCTCTTTCACATGTTGCCCAACGATTATTATAAAAGCACAGCCCTACTGACATTACATATTACTTAGAATAAGTAATGGTATAGTGTCAATTTGGCTCTTTCCCCTCCACACTTCTTAATACAGATTACTGTTAGAACAAAAACTTGTGGACCCCAGCAACTACCAGTTAGGCAGCCTCCGCATGCACTCTGCATTCAGTATGCATTGCAGTACAAGTTAAAGCATGGAGACCTCAATACCACTAAAAATGAACCTGTAATACCCCTAGTAAAACATCTACTGTGCTTATCCAAGAGCCAGTCTCCTGATCTTCGAAGAAAATCTTACATTTGTACCTTTACATATACCTAATGCCACTAGTTGTGAATAAATAAACCCTTGCTCTTTTACATGTGAATGGGGAAACGAAAGGAAATGTTCAGCTCCCTCTTGAACTGAAAACCAGTAAGCCCAGCTCATGTGAAAGTAAAGTGCTATACCAGCCATGTCAATATATCAACTAATGGAAGTTTTAAAGCCCTCTTGAAATCGTTGTCAAGAAAGTTGTCCCATGCTAACTCAACGCCCGGAAAGTTCTGAGGTATTAGTCAGAATGCTGAACTAGTGCCTGGTGGACTCACCTCTCTGCTGTATGACACGGGGACTTTGTTCACCAAAAGTGGCAAGTGGCACTTTATGCACTGAGTGACTCATGAATCCTAACTATTCTTACTGTTTACACTGAAGTTTCTACTGACATTCCATTGTCAGGTAAATCCTTACAGGCACTTGGAGTTCCAGGTCACAAACAGATATGAGACCCTTGAAGTTCAGGCACTGTCCATCCTGCTTCACTGCATGTTGTTATGTCAGCTGCTTTTCTCACAAGGATAGACTTCTTCAGAGGTACTTGCTCGGAAGGCACGTTATACAAACCACTTCAGCACTCTGACTGTGTCCCACAGCACTGAGGGCCATACCAGCAGTACTTCCTGACTGAATCCCCATGCTTTTGGGGGAGCTCACAGTCTACCAACAACCCTTGGGACTGGCCAAGTATTGAAACTGAAATAACAATGTAAAAACTTTGGTTTATTGCAGTACAATATTACTATGCTTTACAGGTGACAGGATGGCACTTTTACACTTCCATTTACTCCCAAAGGTTTCCCATAAAATAACAGCTAAGAGCATTATGGCATGTTTTTCAAGATTAAGATCGAACTCTTGCACAAGCCTTGATATCCTGATCACTGGTCACATGTAAGTGTATTTCCCCTCCTAATCTCTTCTCTACCCCAAGGATTTCATAATCTTGGGAAATCCCATTCTCATAACAATTCTCATTTCTCTTATGAAAGAAGCCATTTCTCCAGAAAGATTCCTTTCTAACCACTTGCTTAAGAGCACTGCTCCCTTTCAGGCAAGACAAAATCACGCTTGGCTTTTGCAATGCAGTTTGTTTAACTATGTCTAAAGATTACAAAGGGAAAACCCCTGACTGGCTTGAAGAAATTTAAGACTCATTATTGATAATTTACATGCATTCAGCTTGGGCCCACTCACTGCACAAAAGACATTGAGGTGCTGGAGCGTGTCCAGAGAAAAGCAAGAAGGTTGGTGAGGGAACTGGAGAATAAATGTTATGAGGAGCGGCTAAGGGAACTGGGGTTGTTTAGTCTGGAGGAGGTTGAGGGGACATCTAGTTGCTCTGTACAACTACCTGACAGGAGGTTGTGGAGAGATGGGCTGACCTTTCCTTCCTAGTGACAAACAATAGGTCAAGAGGAAATGGCGTCAAATTACACCAGGGGAAGTTTAGATTGGATATTAGGAAAAATTTCTTCACAGAGAAGGTTGTTATGTATTGGAATGGGCTGCCCAAGGAGATGGTGGACTCTCCATCCCTGGAGGCATCTGAAAGACAGATACAGTGCTGAGAGACATGGTTTAGTAGTGGATGGCGTGTTAGGGTGACGGTTGGACTTGACGATCTAAAAGGTCCATTCCAAACAAGACAATTCTATGGTTCTATAATCCTTTTCTACATAGACCAGTCAGTAAGGAAGCCTCCATTATAAAACACTGAACACCGAGGCAAAGCACAGCAACTATACTTGGGGGAAAAAAAATCTTTAATAATGCTTTTCACACTGCTGTTATCAGGACAACTTCTGAAAATGTGCTCCTTTGTAAAAATAATGTTTTGACACTACATGTGTGTATGTGCTTATACGTGAGTATGTGTATTTCTAGCAACAGGCAGGTATAACTTCAGCAATCATATTCCATGTTGAGAAATGCCAACATCCAACAATTTAGTTATGTGCTTTATTAGTAACTACCTGTTGTAGTTTCGTGTGGTGGGGTTCTGGTGGAGGAGGGGGGCTGCAGGGGTGGCTTCTGCAGGCAGCAGCCAGAAGCTCTCTGCAGGCCCCACAGAGCAATACACCAGCCAACTCAAGGCCGGGTTTGCTGCTGACCAAGGCTGAGCCCATCAGCGACAGTCACAGCGTCTCTGGGAATAGCATTTAGGAGAAAAAAAACACTAGTAGCCACTTTTTGCCACCAGAGAAGGGAGTGAGAAGATGTAAGAAACTGTCCAGGCACCAAGGCCAGGGAAGTGGTGGGAGGAAGCTCCCCATGTGCTGGAGAGAAAGATGCCCCTGCAGCTCATGGAGAAACCCATGATGGAGCGGGTGTCCCCCCGCAGCCCATGGAAAAGGTTGAGACCCCACCTGAAGCCTGTGGAGAGGTCCCACGCCGCAGTGGGTGAAGACATACAGAAGATGCTGTGACCCGCATTGGAGCAATTCTCTGCCAGCACTTGCAGCCCATGGAGAGAGACAGAGACACAGAGATGAGCAAGGGAGAGATCCGCGCTGGAGTAGGTTTGCTGGGGGGTAGGCTTGTGACCCAGTGGAGGACCAGGCTGGAGCAGTCTGGGCCTGAAAGGCTGAGACATTCTATGATTTATGACTGCACGCCATAGCAGTCACCCANACATTCTATGATTTATGACTGCACGCCATAGCAGTCACCCACGCTGGGACAGCTGGTGAGGAGCTGAAACCGTGTGGGAAAGGACTCATGTTGGGAGATGAAAGTGAAGGACTGTTTCCTGAGGGTGCGACCCCACAGTGCAGGGGGAAGGGTGTGAGGAATGCCCCCACTGCCCCCACCTAAGGAAAACAACTCTCAAGGAACTGACCAAAATCCCCATTCCTCCATTCCCTGCCCCTCCCTGTGCTACAATGAGGGGGGGAATTAGGGAGCAAAATCATGTCTAAAGTGAAGTGTCCTATGAAGGGAGGGGAGGGGGGAGGTGCTTTAAGATCTGGTTGCACTTCTCATTACCCGACTCTGGTGTCACTGGGTGTGCAGTGCAGTGTCATCAATTCCAGAGTTTTCTTTCCTTTATTCTGCCATGTTTCCGTGCGGTACACACTCTGACTGGCGGCCTGACAGCAGCGATCGTCTGTTTCCGCCGCTCAGCGGGGCGCACCCAGGAAGAGACCGAATTAAGCGTCTCACAGCGCTCCACGGAATAACGGCACCAACGAGCGCCTGCCTGCCCCTCCGGCTCCGACTCGCTGCCCAGGCCGCTACGACGCTGGCCCTGCCGCAGCTACCGTGCGGGCTTCACTCTCCCGCCTGACGCCCACCTCCCTGCGCCACGCTCCTCCCCCCGCACGCAGCGCCCCGGCAGCCCCCGCTCCCGAGTCGCTAGGGCGCCCAGCCCGCTCCCTGGCAACGCGCCCCGGCGCTTTACGGCAGCGGGGCCGCTCCCCGCGTCTCTTCCCGCGGTGGGACCCGGCGGCGGCGCCGCCATGTCCTCGCCGGGGCGGTCCGAGGAGGCGGACCGGACGCTCTTCGTGGGGAACCTGGAGAGCCGCGTGCGGGAGGAGATCCTCTACGAGCTCTTCCTGCAGGTGGAGGGCGAGCTCCCAGGGGCGGGACGGGGCCGCCAGGCGGAGGTCTCGGCGGGCCGCAGCCGGGCGCGACGCCGTGTTGTCCCCGGGGCCGGGCAAGGGGCGAGGCGAGGCTCCGGGCTCTGCGCTGGGGAGCGGCCGGGGTCAACCACAGCCGCAGGAGTGACGCGCTCCGAGGGGCCGGAAAGCGCGAAGCCGCCGGC
>VZTU01011123.1:0-40191 GCA_013400835.1 Zapornia atra
CGCCCCCAGCCGTCGCCCGTCGCTGACGGGGGACCCGTGGGGCGAGGGCGGGGGGCGCGTCCGCTCCCGGCAGCCGGGTCTGGCAGGGCCCGGGCCTGGCTGCCGCTCCTTAGGGGGGTCCTGAAGCCCTCCCGCTCGAGGGGAAGCGGCCGGGACCCTCTTGCTATGGTGCTGTGCCCACCGTGCTGCTGGCGTCTCGGGCTGTTTGGGCCTAGCCTGGTTAAACCTGGAGGGTCTCGTCATGGTCGAGCTGTGCCTGCCCATCTGCTCTCGCCTCTGGAGAAGGAGCTTTCTCTCTCCGAAGAGAGCCGTTTGTGCCCTGTGATGTGGAGGGGGGGGAATGTTTCTCCTTCCCCCTCCCTTCCCCCTTACTTCCGTGCTATCCTGTGTAAGCCATGGCAGTGAGCAACATACCTGCCTGGCCCGGCGTTGTTAAGGCACACTGCTTTATGTAGGTAACACGGGAGTGCCGTGAAGATCATGTTTAGCTGTCGGTCTCCTGAGCCTGAAGCCTTGAGCCTATTTATAGGTAGGTTGGGATAGCCTTTAGTGTGAAAGACTTGTGCCGTGCCCGAATCTGCAGCAAAGTGAGGTCCCTTAGATGATGGCGTGCTGGTTTTGAGGGCTCTTTGTTCCTGGAAATAGGACTCGATGGAAACCTGTTAATAGGTTGTATGGAGGAAGGCTAGTCAGCTTGGAGTTGAGGAATGTAATGCCGTTTTAACGTAACTTCTCATATAGCAGAACAAACAGTAAGAGGATACTCAGTTCTAGATCAGTGGCTTTTAGCTTGCAGGCAAGCAAACCCCGGCCATCTGCAAACAACTCACCCAGGGTCAGTAGGAAGTAACTGGGGAAAGGGCATCTGTTTTCTGTGGGCTTACGTTCGTTCTACTGGCTAAGGGTTCATGGGCTGTCAAGCCGGGGACAGAAAAAAAGGAAGGTCTCTATTCCAGATCATGAAGATATTTTGGTTTAGAGTAAGCAGAGGAAGGGTGGAAAAACAAACTGTATCCGTGTGTTTTGTTCCCTGTGTTCCTACTGTACTGTTAAAAAATGTAAAATTCAGTGTATTTTTAAGAATTATGTAACCCTTAATAACATCGTGACTCTCAAATAGCATTAAACAGTTAAATAACAGTAGATAAACGAGAATGCGTCAGGAAGAGGAGAGATGTTTTTATAACTCAGGGTGAGGACCGTGCGTGAGTATTTAAAATAATTGCTTCAGGGTTGCTCTATAAAGGTCTTGTTTACTAGTAGTAGGATTTTAATGCCCTTTAAGTACAAAATGTGAGGAAGAAGGAGAGAGAAAACTAGCAGTTTTAGGCTGGTCGAGTCCAGTAAATGGGCTGGGGATGGTTTATGATGCTTCTTGTGCTTTCACTTCTGCTGTAACTTTATCAGTACAGCGTTTTTACATCTGAAATGATGAGAGTGGCTGGATACCGACCCGTGCTGATGGAGGAGGGAATATGGCCTTAAAATAACGAGAAGGGTAATGGCTCTGAAATGAGTGAGGGCCGCCCTAGCAGTGAAAGGACCGTGGTTGTGATCGGCCTTTCTTGGCAAATGCTGTGGAGAGCTGACGTTCTGTGGTGGTTGCAGGGGTCATTTGAAACAGCGTTACCTACAGAAATATGTTTATACTTGATTTGTATGGCTATATTTTCATATCTTTGCATATTTGGAGGGAGGGGAAAAATAACCCAACTTTAAAATAGGAAAATAATAGCGAGCAGTTGGTTTGTTAGAGGTTTGAGAATGCCAGGAGGTGAGCAGTAACAGCGTGTGCCAGCGTCTTCTCTGGGTTGGGTTTTTTATTTTTGAGTGTGTACGTGGAATTGCTGGTGGAACTGATGCACCAGGAAATTGCTTTCTCTGTTTTTGTTGGTGAGACGCAGTTAAGGCAAAATGAGCCCTTTGGATCCCATATCCCATTTCTCTTTAATATAACTTAAGATCATTTATCTCCTCAGATACCTAGAGGAAAAAAAAAAAAGAAAATTCATTTTGTGACTTGGTTCACCTTCTTTTCAATTGCGGTCAGTTCATGACAAGGCACGGTGTGTGCTGTACACTGTGTTCCACTGAGCTGTTTTGGTGATGAGTACAATGTATATGATAAAAAGGGTTATGAAAAATAGGTGTTGTGCCAGTTCTCTCCACTTTATGTATAAACAATGGCGACTTGCCTCCCGAAGAGGTACTCAAAAGTTTCATTTTGGGATCTAATGCCTTGCCAAATTTCAGTGGCGAAAAGGTCACAGTTTTACTGTTTGTGAAAAGAATCCGAAAAGGAAATTCTAAACTAGCCTTCCCGTTAGTTTTGTGATAGGAAATAGTGAAACCTTTGGTTTTCTGTTTTAATAGAAGGGGGAATTGTTAACTTATTTTAAAATAACGTGTTTGTTTATGCTGCTAGTAGCCTATTACATGGTTAAAATTAAGAGGATCTCTTTAATCCAGACTAGGCTTTTTTTTTCTCTCCCCTCCAATTGCTGTAATCACGTGTTTGCTAGATATCTTTTATATTTAAAAGTGAAAACACAGAGTCATGGGGGGTATTTTTTGTGCTCCTCTGCGTTGCATGACTAGCCGTAGTCGATTGTGCCATATTTGCACAGTGTTTTTCCATAAATAATCTTGCTCCTGGAATTATTGGTAGTACCAGAATATGAGCTTGAAAATACCATGACATAAAGGGTACTTGCAAACATGAATGCTGAAATAAAAATTAAAAAAAAAAAAATTGAAAAAGGTGCTGGGGGAAGATTTATTTAAGTTGGTTGGATAATTTTGGATCCCGACTCGTGGCTTTCTGCATGTCTGGAGATGGAATTAATGGGGCTGCAACTGTTTGTCACGAATTCAAGCACAAACAGTATTTTTCTCCTGGCTTTGGATTTCAAGAGAATGCGGTATAAAACCCAGCGTCAGGATGCTGCACCTCAGTCAGCAGATGTAGTGTTCTTGTCTAAGAGCAGGGCTGGAAACCAGAGCAGTTTGTTCTGAGTTTTACCCTTAACAAGGTCAGAGATGTCATCCTTGTGTAGGTTCCTGATCTGGGCACATCAGGCTGGCAGAGGGAGGGTCCTAATCCGTGAATTTTCATGGACTACTGTGAGCTTTGTAAAGAATGTGTTAAGCATCCCCAGTATTCTACTTCTCTGTCAACGTAAATTGGGAGATTCCCAAAAGGCTTGACAACTATATAGCAAGGATACTAATTGTGGTAGTAAAACAGTCAAGCTGAAAATGTCTTAAAAGTTTCTTACAAAGTGATGCATTTGGCAGGATAATAAAAAAAATAAAATAATTTTAATAATACAAGTGCAATAAATAGTTTTAATCAATATGAATGCTGGTATTTTGCTATTGATAAGAGTTTATTTTATGAATGCTGTGGTCTAAAGATCTGGGAAGCTTGGTTGATGAGGGGAGATGGTACTACTCTAAAACTGGTTCTCACAGTAAGCTGAATTTCAGTGTATTGTTAATTCAGAACTATTTATTCATAATTACTGTGAAGCATTAATGAGGCATTGCTGCCGGTGAGGGGTTTCTTACATTCTTGCTAGACTAGGAATTTGTTCCTGAAGCATAAACAAAAGAAAATGAGAAATAAATGGTTTAAATGACATTTATAACACTATTTGTAATCCGTGATTTTACATACACTTCCCTGAACATAAATTATGTTTAAAGGAGCAGGTCCTGTTGTGGAATGCAAATTGTGCAGTTAAGTAGAAAGTAGGCAGAGTTGCTAAATACAAAGACACTGAAGCAGTAAAATAATACTTTTTCTGTTCTGCATTTGAAATTCCTACTCTCTTGCAACCAAATCTGTGATGTGCTTACATGTTGAGAATGCTGTCAGTAGTTGTAGCTTAACAGAAAAAAAACCCCGTGGAGGCAGTTTGCTAATAATACTGAGGCTTAAAGAATTCTTTTTTCTTTTTTTCTTTCTTGATGTCATCTCACAAATGATCAGAAGCAGCAGTTAAGGTGGGAAGATGGGAGTGCACAGAATGGGGAGAGGGAAAAGTGAAAAGCATCATGCTCTACTCTTTACAAAATTTAGGTATTTCTGACCCCCTTTTTTGCCTACAGGAACATGCTGATTTGCCTATATGCTACAGTTTCAGTGCAGCTACTGTAATGCTGAGCCTGAAGTAATCCTTACTTCTTCTTGTGGTGCCTCTTAGCTTCGGTTGAACATTGTGTGCAGAACTTGTCTCAGTACAAACTGAGTGAGTTTGGACCTCTCTGGAAGTTCCATCCTGCATCTGGGCTAATGCTTTTCCTTCTGTGTTGGGTATAGTTTTAGTAGTATATGCATTTCCAGTACAGAAAGATAATTTTTGTATGTATTTGGCATGCCATACTTGATGTTATGCAGGAAATGTGCTATTCCATAGATTCCCAGACTGGTTTGGGTTGGAAGGGACCTCCTAGACCATCTAGTTCCAACCCCGTGCAATGGGCAGGGACACCCTCCAGAGCCCCATCCAACCTGGCCTTGAACCCTGCCAGGGATCCAGGGGCAGCCACAGCTTCTCTGGGCACCCTGTGCCAGGGCCTCCCCACCCTCACAGAGAAGAATTTCTTCCTAATCTCTAATCTAATTCTCCCTCTTTCTGTTTAAAGCTATTATGCCTTGTCCTGTCCCTCCCTGCCCTTGTAAACAGTCCCTCTCTAGCTTTCCTGTAACCCCTTTAGGTACTGGAAGGTGCTCTTAAGGTTTCTACAGGGTCTTTTCCAGTCCAAACCCAACTCTTTTCAGCCTGGCACCAGAGCAGAGATGCTCCAGCTCTTGAATCATCTCCATGGTCTCTTCTTGACTTGATCCAACAGCTCAGTGTCCTCCTTGTCCTGGGGACCCCTGAGCTGGATGCAGCACTGCAGGGGGGTCTGACAAGAGCAGAGGGGCAGAATCCCCTCCCTCGACTTGTCATGCTTCACAATTGGACTAACACTGATGTTCTGTTCAGGTCATTGGGTTTTAGCTAGCTGTAGTAGCTACTGTAGGAACTTGTGCAAAGATTGAAGGCACGTAAGTAGCTACATAAACTACCATGTGGGGAGGAAATAACGTATAATCGAGCTGATGTTCAAAATTGCAGTCTGTTCAGAAAGAAAACCCAAGTATTTGCTCTGTTTATTGTGGTTACTGTTTGTATCAGCAAAATGAGGTGTTCCCAGTGGCCGGATACTGGGTGATTGGTGACAGCTCATCCAGAAGAGGTGTGTCTGAAGCTGAACTACCTTTCTCTTTGATTATTGCAATCTGGGAAGTTTCTAGCTACCCAGCTAGGATAAGCAGCTGTGGAGCCTCCTGGGAGGGACGGGGGAAGATGCATCAAGCTGCAGTGTTTACTTTCAGTAGGAGGAGAAATAGGACATTTCTGGCTGTTGTCTGGATGTGTTTTGTAAACTGAAAGCACTGTTAATGCTCTTAGCAAGGTGTAGTTGCTGTATCATCGTGAGTTTCTACAGTGAGGCATTTTTAGAGTGTCATCTCTCCCTTTTTAATATAACTTAAAACGTTGATTTGTTAACATCTGCTGTATAGTCTGTAGTTTTTGGGGAGATTTTTATATTCTAATTTGTGACTTCATGGCAGTGCTCCAGGACCCTGGAGCAATCAGGATTACATTTATCCTGCTGATAGCGAACAGGATTCCAAATCTGCCAAGCAAATAACGCATTCTTTTTCTTGGTGAGGCGTACGCCTAGAAGAGATGTATGTAAGGAAAGCCTAAACGGAGCAGCAGCGCTAAAATCCTGCTGGTGCAGCGAGGCAGATGTCGGTGCTGTCTGGATGGCGTGAAGTAACTACCCTCGCCTCAGAGAGGCTTCTCGGCGTCGCCGAGGGATGTGCGAGTGTCCTCTGCCGGAGGAAGTCAGCAGCACCCTGCTCTGCGGCGGGCCCGACTGCCACAGCTACCAGGAATTGCTGTGTGGGCTCTTGGATGGAGCTCCCTTCCTCGCCTGTCATTCCAGCTTCCTTGTCAGCTCAGTTTCAAAGATGCCGTCTCGTTCTTCTAGAGCTGTAGCAGTGGCTGCCGTTCCAGGCAGATCGTCTGATTGCTCCTCTCCTTATCCCTGTCTGTGGGCATCTGCTCAGTGAAGCCTGGAGTCATTTGGATAAATAGAAGGCCAAACAGTGGATTCAGCGTTACAGGACCTGCTGTTTCTCCAAAGATTATTGTCCTGGAACCACAGCTAATTCTGGTGGAGAGTTGTGCAGCTTCCCATTAAAAAAAACCCAGGAAATAAACCAGCTCTAACCTTGGCATTGTTAGCCCTGTGACTGTTTGGTGAGCCAAAGATACCTATAGTATCAGTCATTTAAATACTGACCTAGAAATCAGTGTTCTGAGTGTAAAAGACGTGTATAATGTTCACACAGTATGGAACAGGAATGAGATCAGGCCGACTTAATAGATGTGGTTTAACTAACAGAACGTGTCTGCTGTTTTGATAAACCTGTAGCCTAGCAGTTGAGTGTTTGGGGGGCAGGTGGTTTTCTGTTTGCTTGGGTGTTTTGGCATTTGTGGTTTGGGGTTTTTTGGGGGTTTTTGTTTAGTTTTGATGGCATAGGAAAATGCCTTTGTTTTGATTTTCAAGAAACTGCAGTTTTCATATATCATTGGTGTTGAGGCTAAAGGGAGTTAGTGGAAGGAGAGTGCAGCTCTACTACTGCTGGGGGAGTTAAGTGGGAATGTCAGTTCTCTCAGCCTTTCCTGATAATGTAACTGCTGATGTTCATAAGAAAATCCTTGCTGAATATTGGAGAGGGAAAAAAGCCAGGAGTTGGTGACTGGGGGAGCGGGGCAGTAACTGTGAATTTAAATACTATTTATTGAGTAAAGCTGAATTACTCAAAAGCAGTATTATAAGTGAAGGAGAGTATCTTAAAAACAGCAGTAATTTATACTGGAGACTAAAATTGCATAATACTGGTGGGGGGAAGGTGCTGGTAGAGATGTTTGGTAGATTAACCCAGGCCTTGGCATTACACTGGGAGAGACACATCTTCTGAGGCGTTCTTCCATTTACAGAAGCATGGAAAGTAGATTCTCACAGGGCAGTCTGCATGGCAGGATCTAGTCCTCCACTGCTGCAAGCAAATGTGCAGCATGACTGCTGCTGCAGTTTTCAGGCTCCAAATTTAAATCCTCACTGCTCTTCTCTAAAAAGGCTGTTCTACTGTCTGCTTTCACCAGTTTCTAGAAAATTGAGGTTTCAGTTCTAGCACAAATGTAGTTTGCTGCCAGCTTATATTCATTTGTCCTTGTACAAATAGTGGCCTTTAGTGCAAATGTCTTATCTCTCCCTTGTGTTTTGCACATGCTGTATCTGTAGATAGCAGTTAGGTTCATTTATAGCCCCTTGTTTTGCTCTAAACTGGCAGTTCTTAACTTTTTCATGCCCTTCCCCCTCTTCAGGATGTATTGCATGCCCGTGTAGTTTAAAGACCACTAATTTAAAAAACAAGCCCATAGTGTTTTCCTGTAAAGCAAACTTGGTGTTCCTGTGGGTAAAGTTGCTTCTGAGAAGTTTTAAACAAGATTATTCTCCTAGTTGCTGGATCAGGGAAATATTATAAATACAACTTGTCATATCTAATGTTATCCTGATCGTAGTCTCCATAGGATATATCTGGTTGTGTTTGTCCCTTTCATTGATGTTTTCCTTTGAAATTACAAAGTGCTGCTATTATCATGAACAGGTTTAATTCTGTTCCAGATGCTATGGGCTGATAAAGTAGTAATGTCTCTTCTGGCAGTTTCTTATGAGAGAGGTTACCATGAAAAAATGGTATTTACATGAAGTAAAGGAGGCCTCATATGAAGAACGATGTGCATACAATTCCAAATAGACAAGCAGTGTGTTTTTTCTTGGTTTTTTTTTCTTTTTTTTCTTGGTTTTTTTCTTTTTTTTCTTCTACTTTACAAAGAAAACTTCCTGACTAGACTAAAACTGGAAGTCAGCTCTGAGACTTTCAGATGCGGTCTCTTTGGTAGCTGTGTCAACATTAGTTATTGTATACCTTTAATGTTACTGTATAAACTGGTGTCTCCTCTGGCTTGCAGGGTTTATCCTGGGTAAACCATTCTTGGCATATTTAATTTTCATATTTGATCTGTAAATCTTTGCAAAGACCTTAACCAATATTAATAACGGTTCATTTTTCTTTTTAGCAATGTGAGCAGAAATCCATACAGGCTTTGAAAGAGGCTGCAGTGATTCTTTCTCACTGCAGGATTTTTCCATTTGTCCCATTTTTAAATGTTCCTTTATGGCTGTGCCAGCTATCAGTATCCTCACTGGGTGTTGTCTTCAGTCTGCTGCTGCCTGGCAGGAAACAGAAACGGGTGGATGAGTCCGAGCTCTTCCTTGCAGGTGGCATTCACGATTCTTTTGTTTTCTCCAGCTGTTTTCCTGCAGCTAAAGGAGACTTTGCTTATTTGCTGAACACCAGGTTATCTTTGGTTTGGTTCAGGTAATTTTAAAGGAAGACTTTACAAGAGAATAGAAATTTGAGGAAGGGAGGGCAGCAGTAGGTCCTCTCGGTCCACTCTGTCCTTGCTGTGTGTGGTGGGCCTTACGTGGTGTCTTGTTCTTAGTATTATGGAGTCCATCTATGGTCAGACTTAGAAGATAAGCCTTCCATCATAGCACGTGTTATCTACTCTTCCTGCCCCTCACTGCCACCAGGTATTCAAAACATGGAGTTGAATGCAAAATCCATTCTAGTCACCTGTTTAAGGAAACACTCCAGCAGATTGAGTTGTATGATTCATTAAAACGTAATGATTCTTTGATAGAGGAATGGGATAGTCATACCTGTTTGTTCTGCAGACCAGGGCCTGCAAGTAAATGACTTCCCATCCAGTGGTTGTAACATTCATCTTTCCCTGGCATCTCCATTGTGTGCCCTGGATGGATGGACCTTCTCAGAATACGTGCTTTTAGGACTGACTTGGTAGTAGCATCTCTTCCAGAAATGCCTTTGGAATCTAATTCTCCCTGCTAGTATTATCTTGGTTTAAAATGGATGAAAATTGTGAAGATGTGTTTTCAGCTAATTGGTACTCAGCCGACCCCTCTACTTGTACATTCCATGCCTCTCAAGGGTTCTGATAAATAATGTTTATATTAATAGTACCATCTACTGCTGAATCCCTCCTGTGGTTTATAAGAGCATATTTAAGTATTACATTATGTTAACCAGCTTCACTGATAGCTCAGGATTCAAGTTGTTTGTATTTGCAGTTCTGCTCTTAAGTTCCTCATCTCCTGTGAGTGTTTTAAATAACAGAGGCTGGGACTGCAGGGGAGGAGTCTGGTAACGAACAGCCTGGGCAGCAGGGGCTGGGATTCCCCAGCGCTGCAGGGGAAGGGGCTAGCTGGAACTGTTCTCAGCTACATTACATTCGCAGTCAGCTTGTGTTACTGGGGTGTCTGATACATATGGATCAGTGTCACCAGGAAAAAGCACAGCAGAGGAGGCAGCCAGCGAGCGTAGTGATGTCTGTGGGCAGTGGTTCCTGAACGAGGACTTAAAGTGTAGCAGCACAGAAACCTGGACTAGGTAAGATTAAAATTCAGAGGCTGTGAAGAAGAGACAGATGACCCAGTGCAGGGACACTAGAAGAGGTGAAATTCTCTTTCAGCAAAGATTATTATCATAAAGTTCAACAAAAATGTTTAAACAGAAAAATCAAACTTGAGCAGTTCATAGAACTTCTCTATGTTTTGTCTGCTTATTAGTAGTTCATGTGCCCTGTGCATATTATTATGTGCTTTTGTGAACTTAAGAGGACTGTAAATTGAATTTAAGAAGCTGTTTGTTACTGCCTGTTTCTGTGGTGGGGAAGATAGCAGTGTATCCACATAGTAAAGTGTGCCATTCCATGCTGAGCTACATGACAGGACATAAGTATCTGAAGCTCTCGCCTTTGCTAGCCTGTCTTCCTACATGCTGAATTAGTTTGGATCTTCCATAATCCTAATGACTGGCCATATTTCCTGCTCACTTGTTTACTTCCCGTTCTTCCAAGTGGTGGTGTTTGACCTGATTGTATAAATACAGAAGGGGTGATTGCCTTTTCCTGAAGTAGTGATTGGAGTGACGGAGAAATTGAACTTCAGAGATGTCAATGCCTGAAGCTCTGTTTCAGAATTTAGCTCAGGAGTAAAGCAGGAATCTTAAATCTAGATTTCAGGCTAAGATTATGTCATTGTACTACCACTAGATTAATGTGTTGGCCCAGGATTCTGGCTTTTGAAGAGCTTTATCTTCAAATGTTTAAAAATCTGTTCTTGTGTTTTACCATAAACTGATGTGGTCCAGCAGTCCTCTGGCTCACATACTGGAAATATTTTGTTTCTCTTTTTAAATGACTCACTACAATGCATTAGTAACTATAGTTCTCTTTCTCTTAAAGGATTTGTTCTGCCCTTTAATTACCATGATTTGGGGCATTCAGGTTTGACTTATTACCAATGTAGAAATTCCTCCATGACTGCTAGCTTCTAAATAAAACTTCTGGGCTATGTGCTCATGAAATTACCGGTCCTCTCATTACTCCTGCATTAATCTAAATTAGGACTTCAGTGAGGTCATGTTGCCCTACAGCGTGTGTGAACCTTAAAACTTACTTTACATGTCAGAAGTGTTGCTTATAACATGTTCAGTGCTGAGCTGCTAGAGATGCTCTGACTTGCTCGGTAGCAGTGGTGTGTTGGACAGCTGAGGTAGTGGGTGAACTAACGTAGAAGATGTTACTGCTGATAATTTGGACGCCACGTAGCTTGAAAAAAATCATGAAGAATAATTGCCCATGCATGCTTGTTCTCACTGATGTATTCCAATCATTGCCCTTTCTTCTTGCATTATTAAGTATGTCCTCTTTTTTTGTAAGACATTTCTTGTTACAGTCAGAAAATAGAATGGCTGTTTTTCTTCAGGTGAAGATGTGACTACAATGCGATCCTCCAGAAATCATCAGGTTTTGTCCATTGCTTTATTGCTGAAGGGGTTGCTTTAGATAGCAGAACTTTGATTTGGGTCAGTTTTGTACCTTATTTCTTCAGTATTTGATAATTGTCTCTTCTTACCTTGAGTTCCTAAGGTGTTACTGCTCATGGTGTTGGTGTTACTACTGCAAAAGTACCGGTAACTTCCACTAAGAATACTGAACTGGAAATGGCTTCCTTTGTTTCTCAGTCTTGTCACTGTATAGTGACTGTTAAGTATTTTCTATACATTTATTTAAAATAATCAGACCCTTAGTGGAAGCAAAAAAACCCCACTGCCCTGCTTAGAGTTAGAAGAAAGGTTCTAACTATCTGAGCATCCAGGGTCTTGAAAGCCTGAATTTTCAGCCTCGCATTTGAAGGGCCATTTCATACCCACATCTTAAAATGATAATTGCAGGTTTTGCCTTACATGGCTCTTTCCTCAGGCTTATTCCTTGAAAGCTTTTATGTCCAGGAATTATATTGCTACCCCTTTAGTCAGGTAAGCAAACAAAAAACATCTAGTCTGTGTTCACAGTATTGATTTACTTTTTCCTCCTTTCCTCTGATCATCTTAAATTGTGTCTGCTCTGCCTACCTGGCTCAGATCGGAGCTAGATTTGCACCTTGCTTGCTGCCCACACGTAAAGCAACATGGGACATGGTGTCCCTTAGCATCTCTAATGTCCCTCAGAATGTCTGGAAGTATGTGGTGAGTTAGCTTGCTGTGCTGGGCTTTGTGTAGTGCAGTTGGAATCGTTCATCAAAGCAGAAACATGGTTTAAGAAAGTATTGTTAATCATCTTGCCGTTGTTCGCTGCTGCTCTGCAGCTGAGGCGGCATGAAATGACTGCTTGAATCATCCTCCATTTCCTGCCTCAGAAACTTCATGGTCCTGCCTTTCATTTTGGAACTGGTGCTGTTGTGTCATTTCCCAGCTGAGACCAGTGGGGAGGCTGCAGGTGCTGCTTCTCCTCGCTTCATTCGACTGGTTCCTGCAGTTGGACAGTTTAGCATAGGCCACGGATGGAGCAGAGAGGAGCAGAACAGGGCTCGTTCGGGCAGGCCTCCGCTGTGGCTGGGAGGCAGCAGGAACAAGCAGCCACTTTATCTCCATTTATACCAGGGCTGCTCTCTTCTCTTCTGCTTGTGGTCTGGAGAGGATCCTCCTGCTAGTGTTAATGGGTCTTAGCTGAGAAATGGTAATTCTTCATCTAGGACAACTGCTAGTGATCAGATGATGCAGGGTGGTTTGGTTTTTTTAATACTTATTTCCTTTTTAAACTTCTGGTATAGTGGACCATGTCTGTACATTCTGGCAAGAACTGAACTCTCAGTTGAAAAGGCCACAGATGGTACCCTCTACATTTCTGCACCCTGAAAGCACCTCTTCGTTCATGCCTGAGCCTGAATTCATCTTTCATCAACGCGGGACACACAAAATAATCCTCCAGGCAGCCATAAACTGGGGTCACAATTGCTTTATTACACAGCTATGTTGCTCTGATGACCTGTGGTCACTTTGTAATGGGCTAAGCTTTTTCCTCCTTTATAGTTTCCAAATTAAGGAATTGTTTACCTGGTGGGAATATGGATAGAACCCGACTATGTGACTGGGCATCTTCTGCTGTTGAAATTCATCCCACTTCTATTAATCATGAGGTTATCCAGTTCTTTTTGCACAGTATCCTGGTTCTCCTTTCCTAACTGTTTTATCAACAAAAGTCAAGATTACTAAAGAAAACCGACATCAAAACTAGTCCCCAAACCTAACTGTTAAGTTTATAATTCTAAGCATCTATATCTATCCATCAACAAAGACCATGTGGGGGTCTTTAGAAAGGTCTTGGGCCTTTCAGTACCTGAAGGGAGCATGCAAACAGGAGGGGAATCAACTTTTTAAAAGCGTAGATAATGGCAGGACAAGGGGGAATGGATTAAAGCTAAAGGCAGAAGGGTTTAAATTAGGTATTAGGGGGAAGTTCTTTCCAGAGAGAGTGGTGAGGTGCTGGAACAGGCTGCCCAGAGAGGGGGTGGATGCCCCATCCCTGGGGGTGTTCAGGGCCAGGTTGGATGGGGCCCTGGGCAACCTTTTGTAGCTCCAGGCCTGGAGGTTGGTGGCCCTGCCTGTGGCAGGTGTGTTGGCACTCTGTGATCCTTGGGGTCCCTTCCAACTCATACCATTCTATGATTCTAAAGTAGTGCAGTCTGTGTATTTAAAAGAAAAGTTGAATTTCTATGTGCTGTCTTACAGAGACTTAAGTTGCAGAATCTATTGGTGTCGGTCCAGTTCTTCCTGTAGGCATTTCAGGTCGCTCAGAGCTGGTAAACTCAGTGCTCAGACAGAGAAGCCACAGGTTTGAGTGTAGAGAATGGCAGGAATTTCTTCTAGTCATGATGTTAAGAGCTGACAGAAGAAGGGTGGTTAGATTTTTGTGTAAGTTGGGTAGCAAGTGAGGGCTTCAGATCAGAATGTTTATATATGTACATTAAAGAATAATCAGTACAAAGACTGAAGAAGGGACTGAGCCTGCTCTAAAACTTCAGAAGATAAACAGAACCTGCAAGTCACATTTATCACTGAGATGCCTTAATATAAAAAACCATCCTTCATTCATTCAGATAATGAATAAAATGGGGAAGCAGAGCTGTCATTGGAGGCTTGGTTCAGTCCTTTTGTAAGGATGTGGGGGGGAAAAGCGGGATGATTAATGCACATAATGGTGTAGAAACTGAGACAGATGTAAAAGTGAATGATGCTAAAGCACCAAAGTCCAGGTGAGCTGACAGGCTTGAAAAAAGACTTGGACAGATATGTACTTAAGCTATGGCTTCAGAAGATTTCTAGAATCTTAAAAGACAGTGGGACATAGAGTACATGCTAAGGAATAGAAAATACAATGACTTTATCAAAAGTAAATTATGCTGGAGTAAGCTGTCACCTTCTCTGGCAAGACCTGTTTTTCAAATGTCAGTATTCCCCCAGTCTTTGGAGAGGAATAGGATAGGAATCTGCATAGAAAAATCTTGTTTAAGCTGCACTAGAAAAATGTGTTTTCCAAGAGTATTTATACAATGTTGGTGACCAAATGGACAAGTAGTAACAAGCAGTTTTGGAAATGGAAGGAGAAGGGTGGGGGCAGTTAGAGAACACAAGTTTTTTTGGCTGATTGGCTTAGATGTGAGGAGTAACTAGTACCTGGCTGCTAGGGCTTTGCACAAGAGATTTAGGATTGAAAATTAAGAAGAAAAAAGAGTTAAGATGTTAGAGATCAGTGCTGTTTCTGTGGTTGGAGTGGCACAACTATGTCACAGATGTGCACTTCAGACTTGATAAAACCCTACTCCTGTCGCCTGCTGCTTGGCTTTCATAATTGGGAAGCACTGAGTTAACAGTTAACACGTGAATGTTAAAAGAAAGTGGTAGGAAGAAAAAAGAGCTCTCTTTCATTTTGTAATTGTGTGGTATTTATAAGAAGCTGTGAGGTCACTGGCTTCCGGTACGAGCCACTTCCTGAAAACCTTGTTTTACATGGTAAAGCTAAAAATGTATTTCTTAGAAAAACTCAGCTGTGTTTTGTTTTCTCTTCTCTTGCTTCTGGCTGCCCACCTTACTTTTGTTTCTCCTCCAGAGTTTATGTATCACTGCGGAATAGCGATACCTCATGATGGAGGGCAAGGCTGGAGAGGGCACAAGCTGTGCTGGAGAAGCTGCCGCTGAGACATGCAGCTCACAAAACCCACTGCAGTTGGTGGAAACGACTTCAACACACAGTCTGACACGTAGAAAGTATTGACAGTCTCAAGCTTTAGTAAACTGTGACTCACACGTTGACAAATAATCTGATTATGTTTAAAATAATGAGGTAAAACCAGCATCAGCAAAACTATTCTGTGTTCTTATTTTCCTGTTGAGTTCCAAGTGTGTAAGGCAATTAAGTTCTTGCAAAGCTTGTTAAAATTAATTATTTGGGTTTTGAATGCAAGCTTCTCCTGCTGTCAGTGGCTTCTAAACTCAGAGGTTTTAGAAGCAGCCATCAAATTTCATAAGACATGAAGGATTTGACAGTAAAAAGGAAGAACTGTATATATGTGTGTGTGAAAAAGGAAACAAGCAGCCATACTTCACTACTCATTTGATTAAAACAACATATTTTTGTATAACATGACTTTTTAACAATACAGAAGAGATCATGTCAACTAGAATGTCTTGTTTAAAATAATGGAAATACAGTAATCATAGAGCAATATAAAGTAATTAAACTGTGGCAGGTCAGCACGTGTGGTAACTAGGCAAGACGAAGAGCATGTCTGAAGGAAAAAGGAGTTTTAAGGTGGTGTAAAACGTGATGTGTTTGTGGGTTTTTGCTTGGTTTGGGGTTTTTTATTTGGTTCTTTTGTTGTTTGTTTTTTTTAAACAAGGTTGGATGAACTGAAATAGCTAAATATATATATATATATATGTTTTCAATAAGTGTGATCCTGAAATGTGTGGATGGGGTTTTTGGTTGAGTTTCCTTGGGGAGGTTGTGTTTTGTGGTTTTTGGTTTTTCCTTTTTTTCCCCTTCATATTAATTGGCTAAAACACTAGATAAGGCTAATTATATATGCTAGAAGAGTAAAGACTTAACTAGAAAAGCTTTGTAAAAGAGTGCTTTGATTTATTAAATAGTCCTAGGTTTTGTAATAAATGAAGATATGGAGCTTCTGCTGTGAAAGTGTTTGAATGCCACGTCTCAGTTTGAAGGTCGAAGATAAATATGTATATTTGGGGTTAATATCCCCATTCATTTCAAATGGGATTATTTTGTTGTTTGACCATGGAAGTTATATTGTAACTCGCTAGACTTCACAGAAATATTAACAATAGGAAATTCTTAAAAATGCAAATATTCCTTCATTTGCAAACAGTTTTAAAATAATGTGGGTTTAGCCAGTTAGCGTGCTGTCTCAGAATGATTTTTTAGCTACTTATCTCCAGAAAGACATGCTGTCAACTTATAGTTGGCAACATTCCTATAAATTTCCATGGCAATTTTATTGGCAATTAGCATTTGTCTATCGTAACCTTTTTATGTCTCAAACCTGCCTGTACAGGAATGAGTTTTCTGATTTCTGAAACCACAGACTTCAGCTTTGTGGCTTTTATTACCTTGGTATGAAGAATACAGGTTTTTTAACTTACTTGAATTGCCTGTCTTCACTTCTGTTGATAGGGTTATTACTTTTTGTTCATATTGTCCCGAATTTGTGGCTGTAGAACCAGCAGAGTGCTCAGGATATTCTTACTTCTGGTGTTTATTACTTAAAATTTGGTCTCTCTTTATGAAGTTGAAAAAAGACTTTGTACTGAAGTGACAGGGAGCTGTGGGGGTGTGCATTTGTTTGGGATGAGACTCTTAACTTCACAACAGCAGGTTCAGCTCGTGGAGGCATTAATGCACTTGCCTCATCATAATGCAATTGCTGCATTATCACTGCTGTTGCTGTGTGATTTTTAACTACTTGTGCAGTAATCTCTTAGTTCTGAAATGTTTGTAACTTACACATCACAGTTATTACTTTAGAGGACTAGCAGCTTTGGGGTTTTGAGGGAAGGGGGAAAAACCCCCTTAACCTGATAGTGCTTTTTGCTGTAATGCTTCGTCACTTGCTGATACTCATAGTGCATGTCTGAGGATCTTGAGATGCTGGGTTAAATGGAACACTCTAATCTGCTCCTCGTCTTCAGATGCATCTAGGTAGCTTGTCATAGTGTTACATTATACGTGTAACAGCAGTTCTGTGTGTTCTGTTTCCTTGCATCACAGGTTTTGGGGAGAATACAGTAGCTTGCATTGCCTTTAGCATGATGGTAAGGTTTGTAGGTGTTACGTACTTAAGGGAAGTACTTTGGCTGAGAGGTTGTACTGATTCTCATGTTTGAGGTCTAGGTGGGCTTTAAGTTTGTTCTGGTAGAGCTCTTGAATGATTACTATATTTTTTAGCTTGGTATTGTTGTTTGCTTGGAATAATTTAGGAATATCTTATTGAATCAGTCTTCACCAGTTCTGCTTGGCACACAGTCTAATCACCTGGTAGGTGGAAAAATCCCCAACAGGTAAAGCTCTTCTGGAGCAGAAGATGAAATGCAATAACCTGTGAGAGAAAAGGGTTTAGACTAACTGACCTGAAGCCTTTGGATTACAAGAGTTGTAGTACAGCTGCTTCGTACAAATAAGACTTGCAAATCTTAAGTAATGATCAGGTTGAAAGAACACTGCATGTTTATTTGTATTTAAAATATCTTTGTGTGAAACCTTGGCACATGGACTTAGCTGAAAACCTTGTTGGAATCTGTTTGGGCTTTTTGGTGGGTTTTTTTTGGGGGGGTGAGTTGAGGGTTTTTTGATTTTTGGAGGTACTTGAAGCACTCTGCAAAAGGCTATTTAGCCTTTGTGTGCCCTTCTGAAACGTAATTCAACGTTTTACCTTTGGTGCGTGTTAATTACTAGTGATCTCTATTATTTGCCAACTGCACACCTACTGCTGAGCTTGTGGAGACCATTTATGTGAGTAAAGATGAGCACTATATGGCTTAACAGTTGCCGTTTTAAATAAAACGAGAATGAAGTAAGTAACGAGTTAAGAGGAGCTTTTAACAGCGTGCCACTGCAGTTTCAGATAGTTATCACTAGGAGGACACATAGACCATGCTATTAAGGAACTAATTGTTTACCTTTTCATATTAACTGGTTTGGTACTAGAAAATGATGCGTTGAAAGGCCGACGTATAATGATGGGTTAATTAAGATATTTTACTTGAAATTTAAAGATGGGGTTGTGTAGTGGGCAAAATGAGTATGGTAACATTTGGAAATCTCACAGTGATAACTCCAGCAGTGAATCAGAAGAAGGCTTGTTCTCGGAGGCGTATGCCAGCCTGTAATAGGTGACACTTAGGTAGAAGTGATCCCTTTCTTCTTACTTACCTTACAGTTTTG
Organism: Zapornia atra; assembly: GCA_013400835.1. Taxonomy (NCBI): domain Eukaryota; kingdom Metazoa; phylum Chordata; class Aves; order Gruiformes; family Rallidae; genus Zapornia; species Zapornia atra. The sequence goes on from VZTU01011123.1 coordinate 18,018, forward strand.
TATTGGAGGGATTTCTTAGACCACCTTCTGAACTGTTTATGGTGGCTCCTGCTAGGCAGGACGCTATGTAAGATGGATCACTGGCTGGGCTTTGATAACAGCATTTGCTTGTCTTGATTCATGTTAAATCTGTTTGTGAGCTTTTGCAGTGTTTGCAAATAGCTTTTCTTTTAGTTGTCTATACGTGTTTACTTTAAATTCGATTCTGCAGTGTCTGTATCAGGTTGAGTAATACGGAAATTAGTCTAATTGATTTAAATAGTTTGTAGACTGCCCGTGTTGCTGAAGCAAGCTGTTACCTAATAAAGATTTCAGAATCTGACTCTATCTGTATAGAAGCATTATTGATATCACACATGCAGATCAGGATGATAACTGAAGCATATGCTTTAGATAAAATGACATGAGAAAATGAAAAATGGTTTCAAATTTAAAGTTAGTGAAGGATGCATAAAAATAACACCAGATGGAGAGAAAGAGAAACCAAGACACAGATTATTAATAAGTGTGATGTGTTACTGTTACATAGAATGTAATCTTACAGGCTCCCAGTGTGTAAAATTCATTGTGACTTCTGTAAGAGTGGCTGTGTTGCAGAAAAGTGAAAATGTATCATCTGGCTCTTCCAGAGTCTTTGAAACTACAAGAAAGAGCACAACAAGAAAGAGTTTTAAGTGATTTTTTTTTTTTTTAAACTTTGTAATTGTTTTACCCTCTTAGATCTAGGCAAGATTGAATGATGCCCCAATAAAAATATTATTTGTGAATTTAATGCTGGTTTACATCTCTAGGTTCATAAACTTAGTTCACTGGGAGACATTTTGCTCAGTCTTAGGTTGGAAAAGACTCTTGATCTCATCGAATCCAACTGTAAATCAAATGTTGTTTCTGTAGTTTCACTTTGTTAGACTGAGCAACAAACCACTGAATCTCCCTTTGATAAAACTTGTGGCCTGGAATGGCTGCATAGATGCTTTATTGAAATGTCTGCATCTAAACATGCTTGTTCACCTTACTCCCCCATCCCCAATACCTACCACAGTCTAATTTTTCATGCATTTGTTGATACTGTGATTGCTTCCATCCTTACAGCAAAACCTGTGTTTTAATTTTCTTGCAGACTGTAGTTCCTGCCCACCCATTTGATTCTCTGAGTTCAGTTGACTTCGTATTACCATTTTTGTGGGAATCCATTTCTGCTTTATAGCAAAAACTTGGCATTCTGCACGAGTTCAAAAACCAAGGACCCAGCCTGATCCCTCTGACAAGGGGTGGGGGATCCTGTGCTGCCTCTGTGGACAAGACTAGACACTCTGCAGATCTCGGGCTTCAGCCCTCTGGATCATTTAATTTTTCATAATGTGAATTGGATTAGAGGTGACTCTTTCTGAAGTGTTGCTGCTTGGACTCTGCAGAGATTTTTCTGTATTGTGCAGAACTTTCTAGAAGTCTGAAGTTTTAGAAGTTTTTTCTGGACATACCAAAGTACTTCAAGTTCTTGTTTTGCTACATCAGTTTTAATGACTGAGGCTTCTCAGTCTGTCTTCATGATTTTTTTAAGTGTTTTTTTAAGGAAAAGCTGCTAATCACTCATCCTAAAATAGCCTAGGGTGGCCTAAGCAGTGATGCAAGCATGAGCAGAAATGCTGCACGATACTACTTAGGGCATTAGGGATCTGCACTGGTTTTATAAATGAGCTCTTTAGAATGTGAAAGAGTCTCAAGCATAAAAGGTGAAGATGAGACCCCCTGTTCTTACTCAGAGAGGAGATTCCTGTCCTTTTTACTTTAATGGGGAGAATAAGGATGAGACTGCAACATGGAATGTTAAAGGTGGGATGTTCAAACTTAGGGTTGTGTTTTGTTGGTATTTTCACTCTTTTTTTCTTCTTTTCTTTTTTCTTTTTTTCTTTTCTTTTTTTCCCCAAAGTTGGATGGCACCCTGTGTTCTGAAAAGATGCACTGGACTCATGGAATGAGCCATGCTGCTGAAGGAATAAGTGCTGTAGTATCGCTTGTACTAGAGGTCTGGCTGGTGGCACAGTCACAGTATTATCACAGACTTAATAGTATCACAGAGTGTTTGCAGTGCTCTCCAAAGGCAGTATGGTGTTGGTAGTGAAGTTAAGCTTTTGATTATTCAGACCCTTCAAATTAGAAAATTGCTTGCTACGTTACACTGGATTACACAAATGTGTTTGATTAAGCTTCTGTTTTACAATGTTGAAACTTTGAACCTTTGATTAAAAGTGAGTCCTTTGGAAGTCATTCAAGGCGTGACATTAAGATAATGATTCAGGTTTTGAGAGTTACCAAAACAGATCAATGCTGAGGTCTCGTTCTGTGAGTAAAATGAAATGAAATAGAGGTTGGAGCCGATGATCTCTTGAGGTCCTTTCCAACCCCTATGATTCTATGAATCTATGAAATGCTGTCTGGGAAATACTGCTGTGAGACTCCTGATTGGCAGCTGATGCAGACTTGGCAGAACAGTGAGGGCAGGGGAGGATGGAGGAAGGCAGGAGGTTAAAGCTGGCAACCATCTGATGGGCACTTGAAAAGGCAGCAGTGCAGATGGCAGTGCTGCGGAGAGCATTAGTTTCTGTGGTGTGGCACAGGAGGTTACTCTTGGCATTTACCAACAGCACTGTAGTCACCTGAAATCCTAATTCTTGCAGCATTTAGGCTCCATTACAGTGGATTTTCTGGGCTTGCATTTTGCAGCCTATGAGGTGTTTCAAAGAGCAAACCAAGTATGAAGCAGCCTTCTTCCTTCAGCTGCAGAGCTGTACATGAACTCGATGGAGAAAAGGATTCTTGGTTGAAAGGAGGCCTGGGCTGAGGAACTTCAGACGTTCCATCTCAGCTGGTTGCCAAGACTGAAATACTTTCCCAGAGTAGTTGCAGGTTTATTTCCAGTGTATAGGGAGGATGAAACACTCATCCTTCTGTAATTGGAGGGAGGAAGTGACAGGCTTTGTCTCCACAGATATCATTTCGGTGAGTGATCAGTTAGATCTGGTACTTGTTTACTTTGATGTAGAAGTACAGGAACTCAGTCAGCACTGATGGAAAACACTGTCTTTGCAGCAGTGTGTTGCTGAAGTTTGCATCGCTTACATGGCAAAGGCAAACAGGATCACGTCGTGGTGTTCTGCAGTGATGCAGGATTTGGTGCAGCTTCTCTCATATTGCCAGTTTCTGCATGCATAACCCTAAAAGTAAGAAACCAGCTCTGCATAATTTTAACAAATTTTTCTAAGAAATAGTCTTCATCTACCTTTTTAAAGATTCTAAGGATAAAGCAGAACTCCTACGGTTTAGTTTGCCCATAACCTTAATTAAAGAGATACTTACTTCAGCTTTTTTCCAGAAGTAAATCTCAGTTCATATCTCTGTACTTGGTAGTTGATGAATTTTTGTTGTTGTTGTACAGCATATTAAAACATTTGTGGTTTTTTCTTTAGTCTTTTTAACTAGAAAGTTTTTTCTTTGATAAATGCATTTTTTTCCTAAGTGCCACAAAGTGATTGCAGTATTGGGATGGCAGATGGATTTGCAAATGACAATAAACTATGTTGTGTCAGTGTTGGAACATAGTTTTCTGCTTTGACCAAAGAAGTTTGTTACAACAGGAAAGCAACTTCAACACCAGTCATGTCAACACAGTCATGTAAATAGTTCTGAGAGCTGGAGCAAATAAATTAAATGTTCTGCTTTAACTGAAACAGTCTGATGTTCAGTTTTGATAGAGAAATAAGGTTGAGGAGTTGCACAGAGCTCCTTGAGCTGCAGAAGAATTTCTGGTTTTGGGTGGGTTTTTTTTAAAGAGTGCTTCTGTACTTTGTTTTAAAATATCTAATGGGAAATGCTAGATGCTGTAGTCTAATGTCTGAAGATTGGAAGGTAATTGAGCCAACGTGGGATTAAAGCAGGCTTTTCTATCTATTCATGTGACCTGTCCTAACAGCTTTTAACCAAACAGTGGAAAAGTATGCGGATGTGTCAGTAGGCATTTGGCAGTCGGTATCTCCAGAAGCTCTGTGTCCAGGGCCTTCATTTGCTTCCATAGATTTGCATTAGCTGCTATCAGTTTCTTGAATGTAATAACAATCCCAATATATTCCTAAATTTTACATTGAAACAGAGCATGACAGAAGAGAGGGGGAACAAATTAAAGACCAGAGTATTCATCCAGGTAGATTGTGAATAGAGTAGAATGTTTGTGTATAAATAAGTAGAATAGATTACAGAATCCCAGACTGGTTTGGGTTAGAAAGGACCTCAAAATCCATCTAGTCCCAACCCTTCCCATTGGTAGGGACACCCTTCACTACCCTAGGGTGCCCATAGCCCCATCCAGCCTGGCCTGGAACCCTGCCAGGGATCCAGGGGCAGCCCCAGCTTCTCTGGGCACCCTGTGCCAGGGCTTCCCCACCCTCACTGTAAAGGATTTTCCCCCTTGTATCTAATTTAAATCTTTCCTCTTTTGTATTAAACCCATCACCCCTTCCCCATTCATTGGAATCATAGAATAGAATATACTGAGTTCAAAGGGACCTATAAGGAGAGTCCCTCTCCATCCAGTATCTAAAGGGTGCCTATTGGAATAGACACCCTTTAGGTGCTGGAAGGCTGTGTGGAAATGGGAACTGGAGTCTGTTCAGTGCCTGAAGAGTTGTCAAGTGTTTTTTTCCCCAACAGGAACACTGCAAATTGATGTACAGAGTTTTCAAACTCCATTTCTTATCAGTTATCTCAGAGCTGTTGACTGCTGAGGTGAAGATTGCACAGCTTGCTTCTAACCACTGTACTGATGAGCTTTAATGGAATTATGTCTCTATTTCCAAAGATGTCTTGAAATTTCTTTGAAGAGGCAGGTGAGTGACATAAATGTACCCAAACAGGAAAAGTAGGGTGTTATTCCTTGTATTGTTCAGGGTTGTTGGTGTTTTATTCCCTTTTTTTTCTGCAGAATACTTGAGGCAGTTGAACCACTAACAGGAATGACAAGCTAGGAAGTTCTGAAGGGAGTGAAATGATCAGACTTGATAGTGCATACTTAAGTCAAACCCCTTGCTGACACCAGATCAAAGTCAGTGAAGTGCATGTTAAAACAACTTTTTTCTGTCTTCCTGTTTTCAAATACTCAATAATACATAATTTTCCTATTTGTTTTGGTTAAGAAAACTTTGGAGTTGATTTACACTTGGGTGGTTTTGAGTAGAAAGCACTGCTTTGACTGGTTGTGGCATGGTTGGAGTTGTTTTTTTATTAAATCCTGAATAAAACTTTCTGAAACTGATCATGGGTAGTAAAATATTCACAAGAGTTCTATCAGTTTTTAAAAAAATCTTAGCATTGGAAAAGACCTCTAAGCTCATCAGGTCCAACTGTCAACCCAACACCACCATGCCCACTAAACCATGTCCTGGAGTGCCATAACTACATGTTTTCTGAACAGCTCCAGGGATGGTGACTCCACCACTTCCCTGGGCAGCCTGTTCCAGTGCCTGACCATCAGTGAAGAAATTTTTCATGATATCCAGTCTAACCTCCCCTGGTGCAGCTTGAGGACACTTGTCCTGTTACTTGAGACCAGCACCCACCTCACTACACCCTTCTTTCAGGTAGCTGTAGAGAGCCATAAGGTCTCCCTTCAGCCTCCTCTTCTCCAGGCTAAACAACCCTGCTTCCCTCAGCTGCTCCTCATAAGACTTGTGTTCCAGCCCCTTCAGCAGCTTCGTTGTTTAATCTTGCATTGTAACATGGGTAACAATATAGTGTAATTATTAGAAGAAAATACAAAAAGCTTAACAAATGACCAGAGGTGGTAAAATTTTGGACTAGAAAGATCTGTAATATATTTTCCCATTTGTAAAGACAGGCTGACAGGCCTTCAATTCCAGAGCGCTCTGGGCTGACCTCCCTCCCACCTTCACTGGGGTGGGATCACACATAGCTTGGTTTTGAACCCCTGGCATCCCATTACGCTGTCTGTACAATGTCACTGGCTGTAGGTTGCTGACCTGTCAGGAATATAAAGGTTAAGGGAGGCAAACTACATCGTGCGTAAGATAAATTGTCCTTGTGTACCTGCATTTCGTTTCATTACTTCCTTCTTTTGTGTAAGGTTCTTGCCTGCCTGTTGCTTCCTGGTTTGGTATAAAAGACTTGGCAGCTTGAAGAAATGACACCAGATGTGATGGTTCACTTCTCTCATGGCACGATGGAATATTGTCTTTTCAACAGAGAGAGGTTGTGGTGAGGCTGGGAGGGCAGAATGTCATTGTCCTTGGCTGTTGAGCATGGAGTCAGCATGTCTTTAATATTCTGGGCTTGTGTACATAATTTTTGATACTGGAAATAGAAAGGATAATCTTTTTGACAAGGTTTAATGTTTTGGACAAGAGCATGCCTTGAATTTGTCTAGGAGAAGCCTGCAGTTACCAGCAAGTTTGATGCCTCCAGGAACAGCATTGTAGATGAATGACTGTTTCTGAGCAGGTCACTAGACTGTTCACCGTCAGTGGAGGGCTGCCCTGAGAAGTTTAGGATGCAATTCCTTGTTCTCTCATGGAGAGACTAGATTTAGCAAAATAAACCATACTAAAGTCTCCCCTGTTTAGCTTGATCTCTCTAACCTGGTGTGGGTGCCTAGACTGCTGGTTTAGATGTGGACATCTGTGTTGCAGGAGTCAAGCAAGGTAAATCTCAGTCACAGCATTGTGTAGTTCAATGACTCTGCTTTATAGGAAGCCTGGATTTATACAGGTGTGGTGGTGTTCTGCAGAATCCAGTGTCTTCCACCTTGCAAAATCAAATCAATATATGCCAGAATGGCATTTCGCAGGCAGTACATCTACTTCTTTTAAAATTTATGTGTTGACTTAGAATCTTTCTTGGTTTGTATGAATTGAACAGTTACAGGGGAGTGTAATGGGCCAGAACAGAATTAGTCAGTACTATTAACTCTGAATATGTGATAGCAGTGGTACCTGGTCATTCTGCCATCAAAATCCCAAAGATGATGAATTTTATTCTGTTCTTCTAATCAGGCTTTGCAATGCAGTGGACTGCTAGTCTTAAAATACCTGTATGGATTGATTAAAGAGGTAGTGAATTAGTGGACTGTGTTCTCAAGTTCCCAAATGATTCTGCCATCTCCGAAGTGCTGCCTGCTGTTGAAATAATGAGGAAAAACAGTTACAGTTGAGTCACATTGGTGAAATTGGTGCACATCTAAACCTTCCTGTAAAATCTTTAGGTGCCCTGCTGAAATAATTAGGTAAGATCTTTCCCACTTCGTCCTTGTAGCTAGGTATAAAAGTTAAAACAGATGAGGCTTGTTCAGTTGGAATGGTCCTACAAGGATCATTCTTTAAACCCATTACCAGGTTTGTTGCTCTCCTTTGGACTTACTCAAGGACCTTCACATCCTCCTTCAGTTGTGAGGCCCAGCATCTCACTCTGTACTCAACATGAGGCTGCACCAACGCTGAAAGCAGTGGGATCATCATCCCTTCTTTTAGGTAGGCTGGTTGTGCTGTTCGGTGCACCCCAGGATGCGATCTGTCCTCACTGGTTGACTAAGTGAGGCAGCCCACTGTCAAGCAGTGACCCCTGAGCCCTTCCTCTCCCAATTTATACTTGTGCCTGGTGTTACTCCAGCCCAGGGGCAGAACCTGGCGCTTGATCTTGTTGCCTTTCATCCCATTAATCATAGCCCAGTGCTCCAGTCTGTCTAGATCCTGTGCAAGGGCTGTTGTCCCTTGAAAGTTAACAGCACCCCCAGTTTGATATCATCAGCGAACTTGCTACTGGTGCATTCAACTCCTCTGCATCCAGATTGTTGATGAACAGAAATGACCCTAGGATGATGCCCTGAGAACACTGCTGGTGACCAGTGTCTAAGCAGATACAGCCCAATTCACTACAACCCTGTGAGCTCTGCCCTTTAGCCAGTTCTTCACCCAGCATGCCATGAACCTGCTCATCCCACAGCTGGACAACTGGTCCAGAAAGATTCTGTGAAGGACAGTATCTGCAATCCACAAAAATGACATCCACTGTCTCCCCTTCATCCACTGCATGGGTGACCTTACCATAGATAGCAAGTTAGTTAAATGGGGCTTCCTCTAGGTGAACCTGTGTTGACTGTGACTGATGATTGCGTTGTTCAGTGGTACCCAGCATGATGATCTCAGTGATGGCCAGTGACAGGACAAGAGGCAATGGGTGCAAGCTGGAGCAGAGGAAGTTCCATGTGAATATAAGGAGGAACTTTTTCCCTGTGAGAGTGATGGAGCCCTGGGATGGACTGCACAGAGAGGTTGTGGAGTCCCCTTCTCTGGAGACATTCAAACCTGCTTGGATGCATTCCTGTGTGATTTAGTCTGGGGGATCCTCTCTGGCAGGGGGGTTGGACTAGATGATTTTTCGAGGTCCCTTCCAACTCCTAATGTTCTGTGATTTTGTGATCTTACTCATATTTTTTTCCAGGAACTGAGCTTAGACTAACAGCTCTGTAGTTCCTTGGGTCTTCCCTTGAGCCCTTGTAAATTGGAATAACATTGGCTAGCTTCCAGTCAACAGGGACCTCCCTAGACTCCCAAGACCATCATCCAAGGTAGATGATCAGGAGGGGTTTATGCAGCTATGTGGTGCAAGGTGTGATTCCTCATCTCTTTTCACAGCAGAGTCAGTGCAGTTCTGGTTTGATGGTGAGACTTAGGCAAAGGTTCTGCTTCAGTTCCTCCCAAGAAGCAAGTGCCTCTTCACTGAATGGATCATCTCTGACACATGCTGGTATTTCTGCTTGGTTATTGCTGTTGGTTCTTCTGGAATTATTTTCTGCACAAGTAGATGTCTTCTTGCCAATAGTTTAATTACCATGGATTATTTTAGGTATCATACTGATGACATGGGTGAGCAGAAGGAAACAGGATGGGGTTGTCATGACTACTGTGATACATTATTTTTAAAAATTTTTATACTTCCATTTAAAAATACTTTTATCCCTAAAATTTTAGGCATTTAAAAAAGAAATGGTCTTTGCTGATTGTAAATTACTAGTCATACCTCAGACTCCCAGTTCTATCAGAGATAGTTTTTGAAGGTGTTTTTTCCAGAAATCAAAAAGTGTGAAAAACAAAAGAACATTCTCTTGGCAACTTACATAAAGGAAAATTGAGTTAGTTTAATATTCAGATAATAGTTGAGTACAACTTACTTTGGTACTTGCACAAGGGTGTGATTTGTTTCAGATCAGGTGATTTTTTGCATAGAATTCCTCTAAAAACCTTCAAAATGCTGGTAGTTTCTTTGCTTTAACTAGTAAGTTCCTGTGAGCTTGCAGCTACTACTCATAACAATAATGTCATTGTTTTATTGAAATGAGTGCAATTCCTTCTTTTTCCACGAGTAGAGCTTGCAGTACTCATGCCTTAATTGTGGTTAGAAATGAGTTTCTCCTGTGGTACTGATTCAGGTCTGTAATTATTGTGTACCAAAGAGAAGATTGAAGTAATTTAAGGTATTTTCAGTCTTTCAAGGGGGCAAATTAACTTTTTTATGACTAATCAAGTAAACATACTACTCTATAGCATAGGAGTGGGTGTCTTTTGTTTTCTGGGTACATTTGTTCTTGACCTTTGCATTACTTGGACTGTAACAGGGTAGCACAGGGACAGATGTGGCTCAGAATTCCTGTTCCATCAGTACAATGAGCAAACAGGAATCCTTTTACAGCAAGCATCTCAGGTCTGGCTTTTAAAACAGAAGAGAGTGGTTCTTTTTCTTTGTAAGATGTCTGTTTAGAAAACAATAGTACCTACATAGTTCCCTACTAGTCTTTAGTTGAGTTTATGCCTCTGGCCTCTTAAATGCTTCCTTGGCATTACCAGCAGCGTACACAACGCTCTGCTTTGATTCCCAAGCTAGTTTTAGCTTGTGTTGAAGGTAAAACCAAATCAGCCCAAGCTGAAAATGGTTTAATTTAACCTGTTTCAGCCTAACAAATTAGGCCTTGCTGAATTGCCTGTTGGATGTGTAGGTGGTCCCTTTTCCCCCTAGCTAGCTCATGCTTGTTCTTAAACTGTTCAGTAATCAGTGGTGGAGCTAAAAGTAGAATTAATCTTCAGTCACCCTTCAGTTGCTGGTGTTGGTTCAATATTTTCTGTACCTTTATTGGCGGTTGGTAATTTCAGGAATCCATTTTCTGAAAGAGTGAGCTGTCTCATTTTGGGTTACTAAAAGCCATGCTGAAAGTTTTGTGAAACCAGGTTAATATTGAAGAGTACAAACCCTGGGAATGGGAGTCTTGTGTAGCATTGGATTATGGTGGTGTTCTGGTTTACCTCCAGTGTAAGCTATGTGCAGAGGAGCTTGTGTCTGAAGTCCCACAACTGAGCCACTTGAAAGCGCAAACCTACAAGGGAGGATGTGAATGTGTAGAAAGTGTAATGGGACTTTAAAGTCTCCTGATGGTTAAGATGTTTCTGTGCAGTGCCTTCATTTACAGGGAGCACTTACCTTGAAAACCAACTGTATCTAATGCTACACAGCAGTTAGGTCTGCTCAGTGCTGATCTCCTATCTCCCAGCACTTACTGCCCAGCCTGTACATTGATGTTCTTCCCACTACCTGACCACGCTCCTCTGATCCATATCCTGTCTCCACATGTTGGATTTCAAAGTGCACTTTGCCAGCGGGGTTGATAAACTCCCCTTTGAAAGGTGCCTGTCACCCAGAAAGTGGCAGAAAAGTTTAAAAGAACTGTGATTTCCCTGCCCTGTGCCTGCTAGCTCCATTTTTACTTCCCTGCCTGATGCTGCGGCGTAAGTTTAACTCTGTTGTGGTTGAATGAGCGTAATCATCATTGAAAAATGAAAACAGAATTTTGGCAGAAGTTGGCAGCACTAGAGAAAAGCTCCTCCTTGCCCTGAGTGGATTGTTTCTTTCCAGGGGGGGTGTGTGTATATGACAGAGGCTGAAAAAGAGAGAATAGTTATGTGTGGGCACTGGCAGCAGGCCACACTCTTGAGGCCATGCACTGCATCATCTCTTCCTAGGTTGGTTGGTTGGTTTTTTTTTTTCATTGCCTTGCAAAATGTATAGGCTTAGATACAGAAAATAATGAATTTATTGCAATCCTGTGTTAACTGAACTCGTCTTAGTCACTCAGCAGTTATGAAACGCTGCCAAGTGCTACACATCTTGTAAATTTATAGATTTATTTTGCAAAGGATGAAGTACTACACAGCTAGCGAGGCAGGGAGACAGCATCTTCCTTCACCCATAGCATACTGAGGCATGAGGAGAGATGCTGAAAGCCACGATTTCTAACTTGACCCTCCTCCTCAGTGCTTCCAAACGTGAAGATTCCTTCTCTCTGAGGCTGTCTGCTCGTGGCAGGCAAATTTACCATTCCCTGCGTTCACAGCTGAGGGTTGTGACGAGGTCGGTAACCAGTTCTAGCACACCACGGCTCCTCCCTCACCACCAGCTTGGTAGCATGAACAAGTGAGACTTCTGCTGCTTCCCTCCTAACGAGGTACGAATTCCAGATCAAATGTGAGAGCATCTTGTTTCTACACGAAGGAATCGGATTCAACCCCTGGACGTGTTCCAAGCAGAGAGATCATTAAATTTGACTCTGTTGTTTCCAACTGTTAAAGCACGCTGATCTGACACAACCAGGGAGAGAACTAAAATACATATACTTTACAAAGGCACCAGGCAGAAGGAACTGTTAAATGATTTAGCCTGACATTTAGGGTATTGCAGGTCATTACGTGTAACTGTTACTCCCTGTTCAGAGCTCAGCAGCTCACATTTTGACTGAAAAATTAACAGGGATTTGTTGAAAACCTTTCAGAAAGGCAAGCTGTCTTATCTTGAAGTTAGAAACAAAGGTTTCAGCATCTCTTTTCATAATTCCTTCTGTTGGTTAAGCACTCTGTGCTGCTTTTTCATTGCCTTTTACTGCATTTCTAGCTTGAATATGTCTGGTTCCTAGTTCTCCATAGTTTCATGGGAATTTTAAGCTGGCAGAGCTGCTGCTGAAAGCAGTCAGTGCCCCCCAGTCACTTGTTCTGATTCCAACTGGTGCGTCCAGGGAGATGGCCCCTGCTCCTGGCCTGACTTTTCTACAGCTGGATGGTGAATCCAACGCAGAACTGGCAACAACAGCAGCAAAATTAGGTTTGTCCAGGGTTTGTACCAAGATCTAGTTCATACCACAGCTGTGTGTTACAAATGAGGAGGTGGAACGGGGATGGGAATCAACAGTCAGGGATGAGAAGTGGGTGAAGCTGCCTGGTTTTGTGGTATCCCAGCAGCAGATGGTGAAACTGTGGAGCTACGTGCAGCTGTTGGTTCTCATCCATTTTCAGCTACAAATTATAATGTTCTAATGGTAGCTCGTGTTGCTCTGCAACCAGCAGTGTCTCTGCCTCTGTGGGTTGGTCTTCCCAGTGTTAACATAACGGCTTCACAGCCAGGTGTCTTACCAGAGCACCAGAATAAAAGATGCAGTTATTTCATGTAGCACAAGCTTTTGAGAAGAAAGAACTGTCAAGGTATTATTATTAATTTGTTTTATTAATAAGTTATTTGTGTCTCCTTTGTGGAAATTGGCAACTAATACTCAAGGGAAAAAGGCTGTGGACTGTTTCACTACAGGGCTTATATGAAGAGAATCAGTGTTAGCAGGTTGAGAGTGGCAATTTCTAGTATGTGAGGGCTGTATTTAGTAAATGTTTTCTTTCAAAAAATGAAACTCCGTCTTAAAGATACAAGTTGATACTTACTAGGTAATGGTAAGACCTAGCTGTTGAACAATATCCAGTGTTAAACCAGGTGAACTTTATGGCAAATAGTATGGTGGGTTATTTTCTCTCTACTGAATGTTTATTTCTTTAAGGAGAGCATTTGGTAGGAAAGCTCTGTGCCACATTTTGAATACTCTGTTATGCTTTTTGGTGAAGAAAAGAGCATCATCAGCCTTTACAAATCTGAGATGTACATAATCCTAGTGGTCTGTCCTTCTGTAGTTTGGAGAAGGATGCGGTTTGCTGGGATAGAGCAGGAAAGGGATGGAGCTCTGAAGAGATCCCAGGGAGAGGTCAAACCAAGCGGTAGAAGGTCATCCTGTCTGGGCAATGGAGTGGCTCCAAACCTATGCTGTCACCACAAACATGGTGAAGTTTGTCCCTGCAATAAACTAGAAGGTCAGGATATGTGCTGGTTTTCTGGGGCATCACCTGCTGATGGTGTTTTCTGTAGAAGGAAGTGGAATCTCTTCCAGATACTGCTCAAAGTGGCGACTGATCTATATTTCTTTTTTTTTCTAAGTGCTGCCAAAATACTTTTTGTTTGCATTTAAGTTTACCAATGACTTGTACTGCAGTGGATGTTTGTTATATAAAATGGTGCTGTATTTTCTCCCAGAGGATTCTAATACTGTTTAGGTGACAGTGCTGAGTAGATGAATCACATAGTCACTGTTTCGTACTATTTCTTAGAGCATGCTGATTTTGTGCTGCTTCTGGTGGCATGGTGCAAAGCCTCCATTTACTTGAGGCTAAAAAGTATTCCCTCTTCTTTTGAGAGATTAATTTGGTTTTGGATAATCTGATAGTGTGTTATTTAATCTTTGAAGGTTCTGGCTGGTGCAGATACCACTTTATACATCGGAACTGAACCACAGTGACCCATTTTGCAAGAAGGGACTCCTTTAACCTTCCATTTCTGCTTAGGAACTCCTAGGGCTGTTGCCACCACTTAAGTGGAGAGTGAGAAAACTGCTTAAGATCTGACCAATTGCCAAGGTACATTCAACTCATAACTCAAGATCAGATGGTCACTTTAAAAAGTTTATCTTGCATGAAGCTCATTGAAGCTGCACAGCTGCAGTTGTCCTGAGGATGTTAATCTGCTTCACCGCTTTGTCGTCTTGATACATGACTGAGCTCCCTTACCTCTCTCCTTTCCGTTCATAGGGTTGCTGGTTAGCATGTGTTCTTGAGCATCCACATCCCAGACAGACCATCTTATGTCCTGACCATTCTTTTTACATCTATTTTGTATAAATCTTTTGTTGAAGCTGGGAAAAAATTTTCTCAGTTGAAACTTTTCTGGCCACCTGTGATTTTTATAGGGGAAAATCCCATATTTCTCATTTAAAACTCTCACTTTTATGTTTTTATTGAAGACAGAACAGGGTGTCTCTTCTGTTCTTTTTCATCTTTGTTTCAGTATTCATTGTGCCTGGTAAGCTGTAAACCAGCAAAGTTCTGTTGATCTTCATTGGAGCTGGAGTAGTTTTAATGAAGAATTGCAGTCTGATTTAGATGTTTGTACTTTAGAATAATTTAAGAGAAAGATGCCTTTTTGTTTAACAAAAACTTGCAATTAAACCTTAGAAAAAACACCACATTAAGGAGCAAATAATTTTCTTCCCACATAGGGTCTTTTTCTTTATTCAGAAATCTCTGTGATTCTGTGATGGGATTCTTGCCAGCCATAAATGTACTCAGAATATTGCTGTTTTTTTCCCCTCATTATAGTTCAACTAGAAAACCATACAAAATTATTGACAAGCTTTCTCAAAAACAGGTATCCAAGTTTGACACATCTTGCTAAAATAACATTTAACTTGTTTCCAGGTGGAAAATAAAGGATATAAGATGGGATGATCAGTAAACAGTGCTGAAATAGACTTTATTTAAAGAAAAAATCTCAAATTATGAATTATTTCTGGAACTTTACTCGGTTGCATTTGGTGTCAGTGGGAGGCTTTACCTTTATTTTCCCAAGAGGGCAATAAGGATCATTCTGGCTACAGTCCCTCTCTGTTGTTTTATAGACAATCTACAATATATGTGTGTTTTTAAACAAAACATCAAATTAAACGGAAATCTTGCACTTGATAAAAGCAGTCTGTGTGCCTCCTTCGGATGCTAAAAGTGTAAATATCAAGAGAACATCAGCTTTCTAGCTCACTGAGGCATGTGGCTGTGTATCAGTTTTGTGCAGAGCAGATTTTGAAGACTATTATTTTTTAAGAGAAAAGAAATTTTAACTGGAGAAACCACAGTTTTAGAACTAACGGTCATTAAATTTTCCAAACCTGTTAATTCACCTGTGGATGGAACAAAGGACTTTGCACTAAGAATCATGGCTATAGCTTAAATGTGCCTTACTGACATAGACACCTATTTCCACAGAGGTAAAAAGGGAATTAAAGTCTCACAGAATCACAAGGTTGGAAAAGACCTTTAAGATCATCAAGTCCAACCCTCCCTGTCCTGTGCTAAACCATATCCCTAAGTACCTCACCTACCCGTCTGTTAAACACATCCAAGGAAGGTGACTCAGGGAAGGTGACTCCCTGGGCAGCCTGTTCCACATCCCCACAACTCTTTCAGGGAAGAACTTTGCCCTCACATCTGATCTGACCCTGCCCTGGCACAGCTTGAGGCCATCTCCTGTCCCCTGACTGAAGAGACCATCGCCCACCTCGCTGCACCCTCCTGTCAGGTCATTGTAGGCAGTGATAAGGTCTCCCCTCAGCCTCCTCTTCTCCAGGCTCAACACCCCCAGCTCCCTCAGCTGCTCCTCAGAGGACTTGCCCTCCAGCCCCTTCCCCAGCCTGGTTGTCCTTCTCTGAGGTCCTGGAGCAAGTCCAATGTCCTTCTTATGGTGAGGAGCCCAGAACTGGACCCAGCACTCCAGGTGCAGCCTCACCAATGCCCAGTACAGGGGCACAATCCCCTCCCCAGACCTACTGGCCACACTGTGTTAGATACAAGCCAGGTTGCCATCGGCCTTCCTGGGCACACTGTGGACTCATATTCAGCCTGAAGTCACCCAAAACCCCCAGGTCCTTCTCTGCCTGACAGCTCTCCAGCCAGTCTCCCCAAGCCTGCATGGGGTTGTTATGACCCAAGTGCAGCACTCTACACTTGGCCTGGTTGGACCTCATCCTGTTGGTCTCAGCCCATCGCTCCAGACTGTCCAGATCCCTTTGAAGAGCCTCCCCACCCTTTGGCAGGGTCAGCTTGTTGAGGTATTTTTAAAGGGTGTAAGATTTAAATCAAGGTTGAAGTCTTGCAGAGTGACTTTGAAAAAATCTCAGGCTGCTCTGAGGCTGAGCAAATGAAAATGGTAAGTGTTGGTACCTGTTGAGATACAAATCTCCTGTTTCTGGAAACTTCTCAGTGGGTTAAAAGGACTAATGGTAGGGAATTGGTCATGTACCAGGTCTGGAACAATGAGGAACAGAGTTTTTTGCCCTATGAGAAGCAAGAAAATAGGATCATTAGTACAGCAAGATGTGCTTGAGAGGAGTGTCAAGATACCTGAAACAGTGAGTTAAAAACCCCTACCTTTCAAGGCAAACCATAGATGTGCTCCATTTGTGATAAAAGGGTCATCTGGAGGCTTTGGAGAATCAGTCTGTCAGGGGAGTAGAGAACTGGGAAGGAGAGAGGCTTTCTTCTGCATTAACAGGACAAGGAGGTTTTATCTGTAACTGAAGATGAGGAACAGAGCAGATCCACTCAGTGCAGCACTGTGCTTTGGCATGCCACTTGTGCAGGGAGAACTGCTACAGGGAACAGAACAAACCTGATGGATGGACTGAAAAGGGCTGTGGTGGGTTGACCTTGGCTGGACAGTAGGTGCCTACAAAGCTGCTCCATCAGTCACCTTCTGAGCAGGTGTAGTGGTTGCTCTGTAAGACCAAGGTTATAAATAGGTGAGGCTCCTGCCTCTATTCTCCTTTCTCTACGCTTTGGTTGAGCAGATGTCACGTGGTATGGAATACCCCTTTGGTCAGTTTGGGTCGTCTGTCCTGGCTGCAGCCCCTCCCCAAGATCTTGCCCACCCCCAGCCCACTGGTGAGGGAGGGAAATGTTGGAGGGACAAACTTCATACTCTGTGAACTCTGATCTGCATTAGCCAATACCCTGGTGTTGATACCACACCTATATAAAGCAGAGTAGTCTGGGGAAGATCAGCTCGGTCTCATCCAGAGCCAGTGCAGGGAGGCAGGTTGCCTTTTCCAAAGGATAGAGCTTTGATGGCAAGTGGCTGGTTGGACCAGTGACGAGCTTGTGTTCCTCCAAAGCTGAATTCAGAAAGGATTAAACAGGTCTTCTGGAACTGCTGGGGAACAAAGGAAAGAAAATGCCTGTTCTTGGCAGCTCATCTTCCAGAAACCTTGCTCCTAAATGGGCAAACTATGTGATTTAAGAGGGTGTGCAGGAGGAAGCAGAGAGAAATTACAGAACCCACCAGGAAGGAGGCAACCTGTGTCAGACTACTTAAATGTGCTTTGTCCTTGGTGGGATTTGATGAGAGAGGGAAGAAGGGAGAGAAGGAAAATTGCTTCCTTCTCTAATTTTCAGTCAAGTGTTTCAAGAAGGCAAGACAGAAGGTGGCACTACTATTTGGTGATTATTCGAGGAGTTAAAAGATGAGTTTTAAGTGGTTCTGAGGTTGCCTGTGACTACCAGGAGCGGAGTGCTAGAAGGGAAGACTGAAACGGGTAGGGAGAGACACACAAGCAGTTATTTCCCTTGGGACCAAAGCAGACTGCAAGGTGTTTTCTGCAAGTTGGAATTGTACTGAGTTGCCAGGCTGGGAGCAAGGAGAGGATCTGCCCTGGAAGGACAACATGGGCACTGAGAAAATTGTTCATAAAGGTTAAGTAACAAATGAAAGGGTTTTATTTGGTGTTTTGTGTGTTTGGGTTTGGGGTTTGTTCTTTTCTTTCTGTGAAATAAAACATGTAATTAGTTCTAGTAAAACTTTATCTCCAGAAGATATTCTTGTGGCCTTCCGGTGTCTCATTATGGAAAGGTACAGACAAATCCACCTCCACAGTGTTTCCATCTTGAGGTCCTGCCAGGCAATTTGTCAATAGACACCTACATATTTGAGTGAGGTCTTGAGAAATGCTTGTCAGCTGTCTTTTCATGGGACAGTCCTGCACCCAAGGCTGACCACTTCTATGATGGATAGTTCTGGTGAAAACTATTTCTTGAAGGCTTACTGTTAATTCATAACTAATGACAGAACATGTAATTAAGTGTTGCTTTTGTTTTGGGGGGGNTTTGTGTGGGTTTTGGGGTTTTTCAGGTGCAAATGGTCAGCTCTTGAAACAAGGAGAAATCAGGGAAAGAAATGCTCTGTATTTCTAGAGAAGCTATATCAATGCAGCATGAGATGCTCTGCTCTAATTGTATTTCAAGCAAAGAAAACTTCCCTGGATTTAAAGGCTAAGTGAAGTTTGAAGCAATTTGCTGTACGATACAAAGTACAGTGATTCAGCATTCTCCATGAGAGCTATTTATAGTTCCTCTATTTTTATTTGAAGAAAAACAATAGCGCTGAATTTCAGGCTGTTTGACCAGAGAACAGAAGAAGGGCTTTATTAAAGCTGAGGAAAATCTCCTATTGCTTGATCTTCAGAGCTGAACTCAGGAGCTCCTTTGGCATCAACATTTCAGTGCTGCCTTCCCGAAGGTGAAACTGGGTGCTGTGTGGGAAAGCTGCACAGGCAGTGTTTCCCTGACACCTCGCCTGTATCCACTGTTAAGGGGCTATCAACATGCCTGCTATTTTATTTCTGATGAATTGAGCAATATAATTAATTTCTGTTCATTTTAACCATCTCTTTCAGGTTTTCAGAACCGCTCTGTTACCCTGCCGCTTGCCGCAGCCGCCGTGGATCCGAATGTCGTGGCTACAAAGGCTTGTTACTTTCTCATGCTGGATCCCTCAAATCCAAGAGCTACTTGGCAGTTTCCAAGGCAACCACCTGTGGAATAATTAAAAAGGATGAAGTGTTAGTGTGCCAGATAGAAGGAATTCCTGCCTGGAGAGAACACTTCATTTTCACGTGTCTTGAAGAATCAGATGTGTTTCTGCCAGCGAAGTTAAGGTAGTACAATTCAAAAGTACTGATTTATTTTCCTGAGCTTGACTGTGAGCAGCAATCTTGATGTGACCATATACTATTCACTCAAACTTACTATGAATCTTTCTGTGTTAATTTCTGGGGTATATTTAAGCAGAAAATCCAGGAGCAAGGTGATGATGATGGAAGGGCAATGTGGGTGAACAGTATTTTGTGTCAGTAAAGCCCTTGCATGAACTGTTTTGCTCTTCATGCCGTCTTTCCTCACAGATGATTTCAAGTTGGGAAGGACTAAAATGGAGCATACATTAGTAGGAGCATAAATATAGGAAGTGCAGCCTTCGTGCCAAGTACACTGAGATTTCTTTGGCATTCAGTGAAGTGATAGATATAAAAGGAATGTAGGAGTGGGCTCACTGCAAGATGACAGTCAGAATCAAGGATCGATCTTCATCCCATAGCTTGAAGGCTATGCAGTGATTAACTCGATGTTTGAAACTCAGCTGATAATCGGGTTCAGCTTCTTTGGTGAAGCAGCAGCTAAAAGCCTTTTGAAGACTGCATTCCCAGATTTCAGAGCTGAAATTGCACAGTGAAGCAACCAAAAGGTAAGCAAAAGAGCTGTTTGAATAATAAAGAGTAACAAAATTAGTAAATTTTGGTTCTGAAAGTTTGAAACATTGCTGTGAAAGTTGATGTTAAAACTGTTAGGCTTTAGATAACTGGGAAAGTTCTTTTCAAAGTATAATATGCTACTGGATGTATCTGCTTATTATATCTTCCTTCTCTGCCAGTCATTCAAATATATTTGAATAGAAAAATACTATTCATTTCTGACAATGAAGTTAAATGAAGAAAGCCACATTCACGTTCTTCCCATAGTCCAAATAACTGTTCAGTTAAGTCTGGTTACCTAGCCCGATGCTTTTGTATGGCTAATTTTAGGCTTGATGCTTTTGTGTCCTTTATTTAAAAAAATAAATTCTAAATTTTGAAGTAGAAATATTTGGGATGCCATCTGGGCTTTACATAATAAATTTTTACTGCCAAAATGTTTGTGGGATTCTGTTGGGATGTGGATGGGATTTTGCATTCCATCCCTTCCCCAGCACAAGAAGATCATTGTTTTTAGATACGGTGGGTCCAAGAAACAGGAACTTGGGCGATGGCAGCTTTGTGATTTGAGGGAACACAAATGGAGCTTGTCCAGTAACCACTGTTCCCTCTTCCAGCCTTTCTAGAATTTCAGCAGCTGAACTTGCAGGTACCAACTGAGTTCAAATGTAATCTTCAACACTAATACTTGATTTCTGGTTCATTGGGTGGTTGTCACTGTGGCTTAACTGCCAAATCGATTTTCTTTTTGGAGTAATTCTTCAAGGCTGTTCAGTTCCTTTCAATATAAAGCTGAAGAAAATGTTTTTGGACACAAATGCTGTTTTCTTGTGTGTAAGGAGTAGGCTGGCAAAGGATCTGCATGAAGCACAGTGAAGGTGATACTGAATTGAGCCACAGTGCAAGTAGAGGAAGGCTAGTCAGTGTCTGAGATGCTTTCCAAGGAAAAGTAAAGGATTTGTAACTCATATGGAAGTGGATGGTTGTGAAAGAGCATGTCTGTATATTTGTGCAAGACTTGTGTGATAGCTACATAGCAATCATGTGAAGTGGTACAGCATTCCTGTGCATGTACTGGGAGTATATTTGTGCAAGACTTGTGTGATAGCTACATAGCAATCATGTGAAGTGGTACAGCATTCCTGTGCATGTACTGGGAGAAGTGTGATCTTGGTCACCCCTAAAACCTGTACTAAATACATGCACATACCTCAGCTTTACTCTTTTACTTCGAATACAGTGGGTGAGCTGCTTGTGGAAATGAGGTTTCCAGGTCCTGCTGAAGCAGGTGATGAAAAGCTGGTAGGGCGAGCAGCTCCCTGAAGGTACCTGTTCCACACTGTGTTGCAAGGGATGATTTGCCTGTAAAGAGGCACTTCTAGAGAGGAACCTCTCTCTCCTCATCGGTGGTTCAACCTGCACCACTAGTTTAGCCTAGGTGTCTAAATTTGCAGAAGCTTCTAAGCATGTAATTGATGTATTTATATGTGAAAGTCATGCTCTTTTCTCCACATTGAATTCCTCATGCAGAGCTTCCCATGTGAAGTGGAGTTGCACTTGATTCCTGGTACAACCCACTTATCCCCCTCTTCCCAACTCTCAGATTTGACCCTGGCAATTTTTCCAGACTTGATACACAAGTTTGTGGTTCTGTATCAAGGATACTAGAGAGACACATACAGTCTGTTAGCATAGTTTCTAATAGAAATAAAAACATGTATGCTAAATTTAGGCAGCTGGAGTGTGTGAAAGAAAGTTCAGTGGCTAGGCAGGATTGATTTCTAATGTTCTGCATACGGTTTATGTTCTAATAATTTTGTAACTGAGATGTTTTGCAGGACTGAAGGGGAGTAGAAACTTAAATTGCTGGACAAATCACTGCTCTTTAATTTCTTAAAAGAATGATGCAACATAGAAGTTGTTTTTGCAGCCTTGGCTATTAATGCATAAGAAGTAAAATTTCCTTTGTACTCTTCTTTCTGTAACAGAAGGTGATGTTATTCTCTGTGTTGGAGTAACTTGATGTCCTTTTGAAAGGAAAAAATGGGAAATAGTGATACTGTGATTGTCTTACAGATCTTTTGGACAGAGTGATTCCTTTTTCCCCCCTCGCCCCCCCATTTCTATCCCATCAGAACAGCTATCTCAAAAGAGTTAATTTACAGTATGGTGATCTAAAAGTATCGTTACTTAGACTACACTAATTCCATTAATTACATAGGACTGTTTCCTCTTGTTGCTGGGAAGTCTGGGTAATTTTTCAGGTTGGGATTTTCCAAAGGGAGTTTTTCCTTCTAGCAGCAGAAGCCTTGAGTGAAAAATGTAGAGGAAATATAGGGAAAGAGTGCTAAGCAGCAGGTCACCTTCCAGTTAGGGGAAGAGGGAACACAGGTAACGAGTGGGCCTGTTTGCCTAGAGTTTATTTTGGAGACCTGAGCCCTGCATCTACAGAGGTTTTAGGCTGCATCAGGCTGGGCAGACACATGAAGCATCTGTTGCAGATGGAGTCATGCTCTTCATTCAGAGAGAGAAGCAACGATCTACTTGATTCATATAAAACAGTAAATTAAGGAGGTTCAACAGAAAATAGTTTAGCAAAATTGGATGGTAAGTTATCATAGAATCATAGAA
>VZTU01011124.1:1863-60424 GCA_013400835.1 Zapornia atra
TTCCTTTGTCTTCAGTAGATATATGTTTCTTTATATGAAGATCTGGGCTGCAGTGCAAGCAATCACCATCTGTATTATGGTTGCTTTACCAAAAGCAAGTGAACATTATCTTTAGCTAACAAAATTACTTGGTCATTTTTTATAGGCTACCAAGAGTGAAAAGTCTGGGTACATCCAATGTAATATACTAAAAGAATGATAAAGGCCACCATTCCAGAAGTCATTATTATTATTTAAAAAAATAAAGAAGTAATATAAGAAATATATTTATCAGAATTAAAATTTTAATACAATTGCATTAATAGTATTTTAATTATTTTAAGACTGTTGCTATTTATTAGATGTACATCTGATATCGTAGAATCAACCTTTTATATCTGTAACTCTTTCTAATAATAGAACATGGCTCCAAAACCAGTAAAGATTGTGTGAAAGTCTTTGAAAGGACATAAATGAGATTAATTACCTTGATCTTTTGAGATGTCACTGTCTTCTATGGACACAAGGTATCCAGAGGACACATTGAGAGACTTTCAGCTTTGTTGCTGCTGCACAGCTTCTTACAAACTTGTGCAGTAGTTGCATCAGCAAGACTTGCTGAGAATAAATCTGTATAACAGAGAAATATTTTCTCCTGGGAGTTATAGCTGTCCCTCAGCATTCATTGATGTCATCAAGGTCACAGTCTAATATGAAAATAAGCACTTTTTTGACTCTTTATTCTAATGATTCAGTTGAAAATCAATATCATATCTTATTTCCTAGTCTAGCGACAAACATTTTGAGGGAGGTATATTTTTAAGCACTATTTTAAAAAAGAAATAGAAATAATATCCCACCTTTTGTTAATACTTATTATTAATATGTTTCTGTTGCTATTACAATTACTGATTTCTTATTTTTATTTCTCCCTAAAATGCATCTATCAGTATATTTGCTGTTGACCTTAGCTAACACCTAAAGGAGTTAAGCTTTACGGTTTGCCAAATTACTATAATTTTATATGTGAAGTCTCTGTTGGGTCCTAATTGTGATCTTGATTATGGTGTGGGAAAATATCAATCACCTTCATTAATAATCTCAATTTTAGCAATATAATCACATTTTGGAGACTGAAATGACTGATTTTTTAACATATTTGCTTTCTCTGCAATACTGTATATCATTAGGGCTTGAAATGGGACATGATCTCTTAGATAGATAGTATATCTAAAACTAAACCAAACCAAAGCAAAACTAAATATCTTTTTTTTTGGTGATCGACTTCAATGGTTTAAATAAACTTAGTCCATAGACATATCTAACTTTTGCTACAAAAACCGTAGAAAAATATATCTTCACTAATGAAATTTAATAAAAATCTCCCACTTTATCTTCTTTCACATATGAAAGATTTCTAGAAAACTTATTTTTTTTTATTTATCACAGTAAATACACGTGATGTTAAGCTACTCTATGACAAGGTTAAAGTTTTACACGACTCATCTCAACAGGTGCCTAAATACTTATAAATGTTTGCATTCTTCAATTTCTACCTGACTTGAAGCCTAAATAGCCAAAAGATTTCTGTTACAATAACTTAAATACTAAAAAATATGTTCCAATCCTGCATTATTTTTAAACTCTTTATGGCTCCAGTTATTTTATCCCCACCTTGTTTTTTACCCTTCGTTTTTTGAGAAAACAGATCCATAGAGTTTATTTTTGGATTGTTTTTATATAGCACAAAGAAAGACAGTTCTCCCTGAGTTATTATAGCCTAATTGGTCTACAAATTACTGCAGGTCCACACTACTATCAGCAGTGGTTTGCAGTTCATTTGTAATCCACAGTATGTTGTCATTTCAGTACAGGTTTCCATTAAATGTTTGATGATGGGAATGTGTGATTTGGTTGTGAATTGCTATAAATGTTTTTTTCTGTTGTTTACTTGACAATAACTACTGTCTGGGATTCTACTCTGTGTTCCTCTCTGTGAGTGTGTGTGTATAAACTTTTACTCAGCCACGTCTTCCTATTCAGGAAAGAGTAGATGGAAAAGTTGTACGAAGTCAGACCTCAACAGTGATGCCAAATGAAATTCAGACATACTCAGATCAGACTCCTCCTGTAAACAGGAACAGCTCTCAAGAAACATTCTCCTATTCTGTGATGAATTTCACCCTTGAAATGCTCACCTCTGCATAAACACTACAGCTCTAAATAAAACGCCACAGTATGAAGTCTCATATTAATGATATTTTAGACAGCAACTCTGTATTTCACTTAACATGTTCTTTCGCTGTTGTTAATTGGTATCATTAGCACAAATGTCACGGTTACTTAATTTAATTAGTTCTTACTCATACATAATACTAATTTTATCTTTCAGAAAGCCAAATGAAGAAATGCAAGTGGAAACAGTGCTGGTTTGGTTTGCTTTTTGTATAGTATACATCTTCTCCATAATGGATTTTAAGCAAATAGTTTTTTATCTTTTTTCAAACAATAACTTTACTTCAGTAAAAATATCTTCTGGAGATTTCCTGCCATATTCGTATCTTTTTTTGTATAAACCATTTCTCTGTACTCATCAGACACTAATTCATTTCAACACTGAATCATACATTTATCTTTAAAAATCTAAATCTTATGGAACCCAAAAGAATAATTGTGAACTTTTTTTTCTTTTTTTTTTCTGGATTGCAGTCTTAAAATATTTCTGATTTTACTGTAGATAATTATACCACGTAGAAATCATTATTTGAAGATATTTACTGTAGAATGAAAACAAGATGGTAGTAGTCACATCCTCACTTTTACCTAGCTATGGAAGCTGCAAAAAGTTTCTCCATACTCAATCACTCTTATTTGCAAATGCAAAATAAGCATAGTGCTATGTATCGGTGATTCAGTAATAGTAATTTCTCATAGTAAATGAGGTGTAAAGTGTAAATTTTTTTTCAATTATACTAGCTTCTTAAAATAAAAAAAAAAAACAATGTACCTTTCAACAGCTTCAAACCACTGATGATTATTAATAGACCTGAAGATTGTGACTTGCTTTTGGAAAAGACCTTTGCTCAGAAGATGTGTGAAACTGAACACACCAAAATACGTTGAGGAAAACCAGAATCACTTCAGGTCACAGGGCAAATAAATGAAAAAGGCAAGCAAAGAATTGAAGGTCTCTTCCTTATAGTCAGCAATCTCATAATTCCCCAAACTGATGTTCTCCATAGTCAGTCATTATAGAACGCTAGTTAATTCTGCATCATTCTCTACTGTGTCTCCTACTGATGTTCAAGCATTTTCTAAGCTGTATTTGTATGTGCCAATTACCACATCTAAATATACAGCCCTAAGGTCATGTATATGTTGAATAACTGTGACTAGCAGGTCAAGGTTAGCATTCTGACCCTCTATTCTGCTCTTATGATACCCTACCTGGTGTATTGCATCTAGCTCTCAGTCCTCAGTAGAAGACATGGAGTTGTTGGAGTGAGTCCAAAGGAGGGCCATGAAGATGATCCGTGCCTGGAGTACCTCTCCGATGAAGCCAAGCTGAGACAGTTGGGATTGTTCAGCCTGTGGAAAAGAAGGGTCCAGGCAGACATTATTATTGCCTTCCAGTACCTAAAGGGGAAATCTGGAGAGAGACTGTATATCAGGAAGTGCAGTGATAGGAAAAAGAGTGCTGAGTTTCAACTAAGAGAGGGTAGATTTAAATTAGATATAAGGAAGAAATTACATAACATGAAAGTAATGAGTCACTGGAATAGGTTGCCCAGAGAAGTTGTGGGTTCCTCTCCTCTCCCTGGAAGTGTTCAAGGCCAGGTTGGACAGGGCTTTGGGCAATCTGGTCTAGTGGAGGTTGTACCTGCCTATGGTCCAACAACATGTACTCACAGCCCAGAAGACCAATCACATCCTGGGTTGCATCAGAAGAAGTGTGGCCAGCAGATCAAGAGAAGTGATTCTGCCCCTCTGCTCAGTTCTGGTGAGACCCCACTTGGAGTACTGCAACCAGCTCTGAAGGCCTCAGCAAAAGAAGGACATGGACCTCTTAGAGCACATCCAGAGGAGGGCCACAGGGATGATCAGAGGGCTGGAGCACCTCTCCTACAAAGACTGAGAGAATTAGACTTGTTCAGCCTGGAGGAGACAAGGCTCTGGAGGGAACTTATAGTGACCTTCTGGTATGTGACAGGGACCTAGGGAGGGACTGTTTGTAAGGGCAAGGAGTGATAGGACAAGGAGCAATAGTTTTAAACTAGAACAGGAGAGACTTAGATTAAACGTTAAGAAGTTCTTTACAATGAGGGTGGTGAGGCACTGGAACAGGTTGCCCAGAGTAGTGGTGGACATCCAATTCCTGGACCCATTCAAGACTGGGCCTGACGGAGCTCTGAGAAACCTGATCTAGTTAATGGTGTCCCTGCTTACTGCAGGGGATTTGGACTATATGACCTTAAAGGTGCCTTCCAACCTAACATATTCTGTGATTCTATGAATAATAGGTAACAATTACTGCTAATTTTAGTGCAAAACAAAATTCATGTGGCAGTTTTATGATTTATACTGGTGCTTTCTTTTGCATGCTATGAACAATAAAAGCCAATAGATCCCAATGAGAAGTCTTGAAATGAAATAATTTAAGCACTTACATCTCTCTATAAAGCAAGGTTATTGATTTAAACAGTATTCAATGTCTGTATTATAATGAAAAAAATGAGGTACTGCATTATTCATGATGTTACAAATTAAAAATGGGAAGAGATCAACTTCACTGATCACAAGAAGGAAGTCAAATTTTACTAGTTATTTGACCACAATCGGCTGTTGAGTAGGAGATATAGTAGCCTGTATGAATGTACAACTCTCATCTGATAGCTTACAGGTATGTTGATGATTCATACAAAATGCCGGAATTTAATTTACTGTATAAATTAAATTGAACCTTCAATTTTAGTAATTTTCATAGCAAGAAAAAAAGGTCTAATAAAATCAAGCAAGTTTCTTATAATGTGAGACCAGAGGATTTATATTTACCCTGAAGCTTTTTAAAACACAGTACATTTATTATGTGATATTCAAAGTAATATAATTTGCTTTTTCATCTATAATAATTTTATTTTAAAAAATATAAACAGATAAACCCCCAAAAGCCCTATAAGCTGCATCAAATTAAATCTGATTTGTTGGCAGTAAAAATTACTTTCATAGTTGAGCTCCATTCATGGTTACATTAAAGGATTTTTAGTAAACATTAAGAAATACCTACCATTATTGCATTTATGTGGAGAATGTTTTTACTGTCAAAATAAGTATTGATTATTTTTATTTTTTTTTAACTGATGGCCATTATTATGAGTCAGATCTCTCAGATGATGTATGGATACTCATTTCAAACATTTGATTTAATTTTACCATATTGAGGAAAACCTGATCATGACTTGATTATTTTCCTGTGAATACAACTTTAGCAATATGAACAAGTTATACTGCTTGCTGGAAATTTCTGAAGAACATGACAGATAAATTATTTCTCTTTCTCTCTCTCTTCTGCCTCTCCCACCCTTCTTCCTCCCATATGTTTGTAAACAGAGATGTGTTTATGTTTGGATATACAGTAGATGATCTGATATGGATACACAAAATGTATAGACAGACTCCTTTGGAAGATGATTTAAACCCTCCAGATAGTAAAAACTTAGTCAAGCAAGGAAGAAGTGTTTACTTTATAGATGTTGTTTCCTAGTTTAGATTCTGGATTTTTGTGTCTTTGGGTTTTTTTCACTTTATATTCCTTCTCTGTGTTCTATTTCATTCTGCAAGAGAAGTTGTAATACTAGATATTATTTATGCTGAATTCCATAGGGTTATTTCACTTCAGAATTTTTCACTGATGAAACTTAGAGGCTGAAGTACTTTAAACAGCACATTACAATTATGCTGGTAAGAAATTATTTTAGAAGTGAAGTATGTGGTCTGAAAAATCCATTCTTCTACTTTTCTTGAAACAGAAAATATATTCAAAACTTGTCTTTGTTGTATCTTTCTGTGAGGATCTATATAAAAGGAAACTGTATTTCGAACAACTTTGACACATATTTTGTTTGTTAACTATTTCTTTGTCTTCTGACAACTATGTATCTTGATGGTTTTCTTGGGGGGAGAAGGTCCTGATTTGTGCTTCATAAAGATAGAGCTTCTAAAAGTGAACTCTAAGTTCACTAAAGAGACAGGTAGATGAAAAGCCCCCAAGTAAATAAAACAGATATACAGTGAATTCAGCTGCCAAGCCTGGTGAAAATTTCAGCACCAATCCTATTATAATAATTCACTTATTATAGGCTTCGCAAAGGAGAATGGTAAGAACTTATTTGGTAGAAAATGATAGAAGTGACAGTATAACCTAGATTCTTAGGCTTCATAAATTGATGTTTAGCACACAAATAAGAAAGCAGTACCAGCTTCTCAAAAAAAAAACCAAACGGAAAAACAAACAACAAAAAAAAAAACCTAAAGAAAAAACCCACCACCACCAAAAACCAAAACCAAAACAACACAGTTTTACATGTACAGAGGTTAAAAACATCTGTTTCCTGTAAGCAGCAGAAGGAATTATGTTTTGAAATGTGAGAGTAGTAACAGAACCTGGACAGTGACATATGACACAGTAGTCTAATAGAACAGAAGAACAGCTATCTAGAAAAAAATCCAAATATTCTTTACTTTTCCAGAGAAACTTTTAAACAGCTTTCATTTCGGACTTTGAGAGTTATATATTTATACATAAATGGCACTAATGGTTCAATTTAAGAGAAAGGCCTTTTTTTGCAACTCAGATACCAAAATAAAAAAGGGTGTATGTTTTCTTTCTCTTAAAATTGTTGGTCATCCTCTCTACCCATTTCTACATAGCAAATTTATAAAAAGATTAGAGGGGACTACTTTTCTCTGATTACACAAGTGTCACAGATCAGCATTAGCATCAGTTACCTTCATTTCACAGTCACAAACTGTTAAATAAATTATTGCCATCTTTATTGTATAAAGTAATATATTTGGAAACAAACCTATCCAATGTAATGGTCAGCTGCTCTCTGGATAGCAATGAGAGACTCTATTTCACCCTCAGCTGAAGCTGGTGAGACTCTGAACTGTTCTCCTTGTCTCTTCTCTGATTCATGGGTCTATCTTGCTGGGTCTTGTAAAATCTAATAGCCCATCGGTGCTGAGGCTGCTGCAGCTCCATGCACCCAGGTCCTATGAGTAGCAAGACTGAGTATGTATTCCTAGTAGGCACAGAAAAAAATATGCATGAATGCATGTATACATTACTTGTTAGTGGCCATACAGATCACAACAGAGAGACAGACAGACACAGTCCACACTCACAGAAACACAGCAATGGTTTCATTCTTCTTCTCTCCATGGCTGATCAGAATGACTGTCTGCTAGTGGGAAAAATTTATGTATATATAAAGGTTGTATTATATATATCATAGAATCATAGATTATCTCAAAAAGTGGAAGGGAACCATAAGAATCATTAAGTTAAAATCCTGGCTATTCACAGGACTACGCAAAACTAAACCATAGGACTAAGAGTGCTGTCCAGATGCTCCTTGAGTTCTGACAGGCTTTGTGCTGTGACCATTTCCCTGGGGAGACTGTTCCAGTGACCAGTCAACTTCAGTGAAAAACTTTTACTCATTTCCAACCTGAACTTCCCCTGACACAGCTTAATTCCATTTCTTCTTATCCTATCAGTCGTTGCTAGATATCTGTCTACCATAGAATAATAGAATGATTTAGGTTAGGGTGGACCTTAAAAGTCATCTATTTCCAACCCCCTGTTGGACACCCTCCAGTACACCAGGTTCTGCAAGGCCCCATCCAGACTGGCCTTGAACACTTGAACAGTTGGTCTGAGCAACCTCTTCCTGTGCCTCACCATCCTCTCATGGTGAAGAATATTTTTCCTAGTATCTCCTCTAAGTCTTCCCTCCTTCAGTTTAAATCCATTACCCCTTGTCCAGTCGCTACCTGGCCTTGTAAACAGTCCCCCTCCAGCTTTCCTCTATGCCCTCTTTAGGTACTAGAAAGCCACAATAAAATCTTCCCAGTCTTCTCTTCTGCAGACTGAACACGCTCAATTCTCAGTCTGTCTTCACAGGAGAGGTGCTCTAGCCCTCTGATCATCTTTGTGGTCCTCCTCTGGAGGGGTATTTTTGTAATAATTCATAATAATGCTCTATGATGTAATTATCTATTATAGGTAAATTTTTCAAGAATGTTAATTTTAAAGACCATGATCACATTAAAAAAAAAAAAAGCATTTCAGGAAAAAAAAAAGCAAACAATGATATTTGGGAATAATTCACTTGATTAGACATCTCTTGTTTCATAAAATAAAGTACCCACAAAATATTTATTTATTTTTGTTTTGTGGAAATGGACAAAAGAAAATAATTTCAATGATGACAGATAAACAGTGAAGTTGCTTGCTTTTGATTTCATGTGAGAGGGAATATATATTGAAAGAACATAAAAAACGTGTCATGTATATGTAGGAGCCTGAAAATCAAGAAGAAAAGAAACACCCTGAAGCATTTCCATATGAGAAAAAAATTGCCTGGGAAGATCAATTTACAGTAGCTGAAGTATTCAGCTTCAAACAATACAGAATCTAGCACCACCAGACTCAGTTATACTAGTTAAGGCTGTAGCAATAGATTGTCCTTTGAGGTTACTACAAAATCACAAGCTGCAAAAAATAAATTATATGCAGTGATAGGCTTCCAACATTGTGGAGTCTTTTAGGGTCAAAATTACAGGGACTACTTTCAAGTGAACTCCATCCTTGTGGATATTTTTTAATGTTTTTTTTTTGTTACCATGGATACATCAAAAAGTTAGATAACAAGCTGTTCCTATTAGTTATGTAGTAGTCCTCAAAAAAGCAAGATTTCTTTGACTTTTTTTTCTTTTTTTTTTTTAATGAAGATGACAATGAACTAAGGAAAGCAATAAAAGACATCATTAAGGAGAAATGATTGAGTTTAGAATTAATTTCATTATAGTCTTTTAGTAACAAATTTCTATTTTTAGGTGTTGAAATAATTTAACCAGAGAGTAATAAAATGATTCATATTTGCTTGAACTGCTTTAACATCCAGATCTGAGTTTTCCAAGAGACCTACAAGCCTAGCTTCTCCCATATCTTGAAATTCTATATTTGTAAGCTGAAACTCACAGTACCGAAATGGTAACCGTTATGAGATGTCCTGAAAAATCTTTCTCCCAAGGAACTTGCTCTGTCTGAAGTAGAAGGTAATATTTTAAAATTAAATGGAGTGCTTCATAGTTAGGATAACAATAATGCAAGACCATATATTTTCCATATTGTGTTTTGTTCTATTTTTCCTGAAAGACGTATTGAATTTTCCATTTGAATATTTGTGGGAACATTTATATGTAAAACTCATACAATCAAGTGCATGAATAAGGTAGTGGTGCACCATATTCTTATTGATACTTTTAAGTTAAAAAACAGTTTCCCTTAGTTACATGATAGTACAGATGTCAAAAGCAATTGACTTTTCTAGCATTAACATGCTTATACTTTCTAAAGGTAAAGAACAATTTATGTTCTAGATAGAAGTGGAAAAAGATCTTGCTTAATACCCAAACACAGACAGGAAATAACACTAAATAACAATTCACAAAAATAAAAATTAAAAAAAAACCAACAGTATACAATGAGTTTCTTACTCTGGAGTTCAAATCAGAATCTCTCATTCTGCCATTGTTTTCAGAATGTACAAATGTCTCCGGTGCTTTGGTTCTAACACATCAAAATGCATTTAACTTATTAAATCAAATTATTCTGTTGTTTGCTATTGTACTTCTAATACCACCACATTTACTTGTGGGAACTTCTGGTTTGTGCTAATCATTATGATTGTGAATGATATACACATGCACTTATCGACAAATTGGAAATGAAAGATAATGTCATCCAAAACTGTAAGAAATCCATAAATAATGTTTTTTATAGAAAACAGAAAACTTACTAAACAGGTAGTTCAAAGCTTGTTCTTTTAAAATAAAATCATAGAAACAGAATCAACTATTTCCCTGGGCAGCCAGTTCCAGTGCCTGATAATCCTTTCTGTGAATATTTTTTTACTAATATCCAATCTAAACCTCCCTTGGCCAATTTGAGGCCAATTCCTCTTTTTTTATTACTTGTTACGTGGGAGAAGAGAGCCACACCCATCTGACTTCAGATAGTCATAGAGAGTGATAAGGTCTCCCCTGAGTCTCCTTTTCTTCAGACTAGAAAACCCCAGTTCTCTTAACCACTCTTCAGAAGACTTGTGCTCTACATCCTTCACCACCTTCATCGCCCTTCTTTGGATGTGCTCCAGCAGTGAGTGTCAAAAAATGAACGCAATATTTGAGGAGCGGCATCACCAGTGCCAAAAACAGGGGACGATCACTTCCCTAGTCCTCCTGGCCACACTGTTTCTGATATAAGCCAGGATGCTGTTGGCCTTCTTGGCCACCTGGGCACACTGCTGGCTCATATTAATCCATATTTTGACTGATAACAGACGTCCATTTCCATTTAAATAACCAGAAAGTGAAGATGAAAGCAGAAATTCAGTTGGTCCAAGTCCAAAGTCAATCAGCAATCAAATAACAGAGCTGGAAACAGAAGCTATGTCTATGATTCCCAGCCCTGGCTACAGCTAGTAGGTTAGAAATTGTTTGCATGGTTTTCTTTTCTTTAATTATCATTAAAAGATATTCAGTATTATTACTTTTCTCTATATTATTGATCTGTTTCTTTGTCAGTCCACTGAAGATGGCTGCAAACTCTGCAAGGGTGAACAAGCACAGGTACTTACATCCTGAGAACACTGATCTTGTAGATACTCATCATCTATGTGATTTTCCACAAGTATGGTTCACAAAATGTGCATTGTCTGGACCTTTTAGAGCCTGACAGAAGCTACTTCATCTTTGCAATGAATCTTCACATATCTTTTTTAGTCAGAGGGGAAGCAAGATTGAACAGTACCTAGTGGTTACAACATTCATTTAAATTGGAAGGTCAATTAGTTTTCATTCCTGCTGTCCCATTATTTCTTATTCTGAAAGGTTTGTGAATTTAATGGAACAGGATTTTCCTTATCCTATGGTATCTGCTATGCTACAGAAACATGTTTGCTCATTTCCTCTAGCTGATTGAATATTTATGTTATCAAAATGGAATCATCTTCAGGCAGTCCGTGAGCAAGTCCCACTCAGCCTCAGAGCTTGTAGTTGAGGCTATTACAGCCGAACACCTAAAACTGATGAGAGAGAGAAACTTGGATTCTTCCTCAATGCATCAAGACATTTGCTATTCCTATCTCCTATAAACTATACCTTAAATCTTTGATGCCTACAAAAAGGTGGCTGGAAACTCCAAATGCAGGGAAACATCTCTCCATAGCCCAGATACTGAAAATATCTAGAGGGGTACTCTTTAAGACAACCCCCCTTAGAAGTTTTTCTATAGATCATATGTAATGGTAACCCCGTGGAAAAATGGTAATGTCTCTTCCCTTCTCTTAACAAGTAACACAGTCCTATATAGGTCTTATGCATATGCTTTCCAGAGACCCCTTCCAACCGCAAAATTTCTATGAGTGTACAGTTCTATTACAGTTCTATTACTTAAACAAGCAAGTGCCAAGGAAGAGAAGATACAGGGTAAATAATTATTGTATATGAACCTTTCCTTGTAGATACAGGATTTAAAACCATAATACAGGAAAGCCTGTATTTTGTAAGAAGATTGATAACCCTACACTAGTTAAGGTCTTTAGATCTAGCTAGTGCGTGAGGGATTTGAAATGCTGCTTGCTTAAAATCTAGCTGACTGCTACGTATTTCTGGACAAACAGATCTTCACCCATAGAAAAATAGGTATTTTTGAGTTTCTAATTTCAGAGAGTTATTAATCTTTTTTCTTGAAGGTCTAATCTGCAGTATGAGTTAAAATTTAAAATAAAATACATCCAAAACAGGGTAAACTTTCTCACGATTAGTTGGTAACTTATGCTGAGCAGAACTGTGCTTCCTTTAACTGTTACTTGTATCGTACTGAGTAAGAGCAGAAATGGCTTCAGCCTCAGCTTCACAGTAGTTTGAAGGAGGCATTTACTTCTATCTCTTCTCTTACTCACCTGTGGAAAAAGACTACAGAATATGGCCTGAGATTTTTTTAGCATAATTGACTATATGATGATGTCCAATTGTAATTCACTTTATGTCTTAGAGGAATTATTACCTTCTATGCTTAAAGATGAGTTCTTTTTATTTCACTCATGGTAATGCAGTTTACCACTAATTCAAATTATTTGACAGGAGTTGAATCAGAGTTATAAAACAGTGATTTCCCTCAATTTGTTATATTTTATATAACTGTACTTCAACAGCTAATAGGAACACTTTTTGACAATTCCTTATGTCATATTTGTTTTGATTGTCAGATTTTCCTTTTTTCCCCACACATTTTGTTTGTATTATAATTGAGACTTCAAAAAACATTTAACTTTCTTTAGCTTGCCACAAGCAGATCTTGGAATTATAGTGACTGCTTTGAGGAGTAAGGCTCTGAGTGAAACCTTAGCTCTGCTGGGAATTTTTCAATAACATCCTGATGCCTGCTTCTGGCAATCCACATTTCATTGTTTGAGAGCAAATACTTTCTGTTTACAAATGAGATATATAGAGATTTAATTTGGTTTCCCCAAAATACAGATTCCTGTTGAAGAAGCAGTCTGACAGACATGGAGTCCTGATGCCACGCATATTTTCATTCTGTTCCATCTTCTATTTTTAAATTATGCAAAATAGGCTTAAAAAGGTGATAGATGGGTCACTTATGGTACAATCTTGTAGTTAGGCATACATCGATTTATCATAACTAAGAAGTGATTTACTGAGAGAAGAGCAAAAGATTTACTGGGAGCAGGCAAAGCAGCCTTATGAAAACAGAAGAAATTAATAAAAAAATATTAATTTTAGAAGTTTGATCTCTGTGATGGTAGTTATTGTGATAATATTAAGCAAAAAATCTTAACTTTTACCAGCCAAAATATAGCATGTTATAAAATTTATTAGGACTAAATCACAAAAGTAGATAGAAGGGTAGTTCTAGAAGCATATAGAAAATTTCCTCTGCTTTAAAGAAAATGCATCATTTTTTTTTTCCCCAGGTTTTCCTTATGCTGGGAAAAAAGTTATCTTTTTTATTGTTTCCAAAGATTTTCTTAGTTTTATTTTCATATAAACTTGCTGTTAGATGTGGACTTTTTCTGAAATCCTAGAACTTGAACCATCATAAAGCATTAATCCAAATATAATTGTAACTATCCTACACAAAGTGTTATGCTAATTACAGTCATATCAGTGTTTTGCACAACCTGATTGTCTTCCTATTCTTAGAGGGTTATGGCAGACCCAAGACTGAATGGTAGTTAGTATCTATGAAGTAATATCTCACTAAATCCATCAGAGAATACCAGGTTGGAATGGACCTCCAGGATCATCTGGTCCAACCTGTCTTGGCAAAAGCTCAGTCTGCACAAGATGGTTCAGATCGCTGTTCAGATAACCTTAGAAGTGTCCAGTGCTGGGCAACCCACCACTTCCCTGGGTCAATTATTCCAATGGCTGGTTGTTCTCAGTGTGAAAATTTTCCTCCTGGTTCCGATTGGAATCTCCCTGGGCGTAACTGTACCTTGCAACTGTACCTTGCAAAAATGGAATCTCCACCTTCTTGGTAGCCAACCCTTAAGTACTGGAACATGGTGATGAGGTCTCCTGTAAAGCTTCTTTTCTCAAGGCTGAACAAACAAAACTAAAGTTCTCTCAGACTTTCCTCATGTGGCAGGCTTCCCTGACCTTCGGTCACCCTGGTGACCCACCTCTGGACCCTCTTCAGCCTGCCCATATCTTTTTGTATAGCGGGGACCAAAACTGAACGCAGTATTCAAGGTGTGGCCTGACAAGCACTAAGTAGAGTGTGATGATGACTTTATGTCTGTTGGTGAAACCCTCGTTGATGCAACCCAGCATCCTGCTGTCTTTCTTTGCTGCAGCAGCACACTGTTCACTTGTCTTGAGCTTGTTGTCCACCAGGACTGTCAAGTCCCTTTCTGCAGAGCTGCTCTCCAGGCAGGTAGATCCCAGCCTGTCATGCACTCCTGGGGTCAGTTTTCCCAGGTGCAAGACCTTATTTACATTTGTCCTTGTTGAACTGCACGAGCTTCTTGTTAGCTCAGTCTTCCAGCCTATCCAGGTCTTCTGATGGGTGACTCTCCCTTCTAAGGTGTCTTCTTCCACCCTCAGTTTGCTATAATCAGCAAACTTCATCAAGGTGCATTTGATCCCATCATCCAGATCACTTATGAAATAACATCTGAATGTGCTCAGGTCAATGAAAAAGACTGCGAGTAATGTACACTTGCTTGCTCTTTTCTGAAAACACAAACAATGTGTCTCTCCACAACTACCAAAGAACTGTGATATTCTAAAATTTCTTCTCAATTGAATGACTACAGATTTTCAGTACTCCACTTAGGGTGCTAAATTCCTGAAACTACAATTGAATTGAGGAAACTTAGCTTTCCATATGACCTTATTGCAAATTAACCAGCTAAGAAAGATTTCAGAGATGATTAAAACTCTGACCTTATGTTACTTATAAGTAACCTATTATTAGGCAAAGTATAGGACCCAGTTCTAGAGTCAGGAAGCTAAACCTGTCTGCAATATCAATGTTAGTTGGTTATCTTATCTAATCTGCCATTATAGCTGCTGAGCATGGGTATCTGGTGCCATTTAAGATGTTCTAGAATGTATTAACTGGTCTCCACTTGATCCACCAACTGACCCTGTTTATCCTGCAAGCTGAGTATTGTATCTAGCTAGTCCATATCTCAGCTATCCCAAGGCACCTAAAATGACCCTAGCTGCCTACCCTTCAGGTACTAAATCCTGCCTTCCAGTAACTCTGCTGAGCAGCAACTTGAATCATCACTTGAATAATTATATAGGAACTAGTGCCATTTATGATACTCTTGGAGACATGAGATAATTGCACAGGTTTAACAGGTACAGCATGATCTTCAGAAGAACTATGATAACTCAAATTAGAGGTCAGGTAGAATAATAAAGTGTATATTTGGCACCAGAGAATTTTTTGTAGGCAACTGAAATCTGTTTGTAATGTTAATTATTTTACAGAAATATGTCCTGACATAAGTGCCCTTCTCTGTTTTGGAGAGGGCTTATAGAGGTTGTAGAAATTTCAGTTAGGGAAAGCCCCCACAAAATTTTGTGCCAAATACCTAATCTATATATGAGCGATAATAATAATGCAGAAAGGTGCTACACTCTCCTTCTTGAACAAAAAAAAAAAAGCAAGAGACACAACACAAATATTTTTTATTTGTGAAGAAGTAGACAAAAACATAGATGTAGCAAAAGATCTTTTTGTAAATAACAATGACAGAACAGGACCCTGTACATTAAGCATTTCCTATACAATTTAAACATTCCAAAATATATTAATGTAGAACCTGCTGTATGAATTTAATATCCTTTAAAAGAAGCAAAAAACCACATAAAAATAAATAAAGTATTCCTTCCATTTAAAAAAAAAAAAAAAAAGAAAAGAAAACAACAAAACAAAAACCACACCAAAATGTTATATATGTACTTTCAGGGCACCTAATAAATTTAATATTTGGTTTTGATAAAGTTCAGATTCAAAATACAGTTGTAACAATTTCTAGCTTTCAAAAGATTTAGAAATAGTAATCTTGAATTCTCGCCAGCATCAAATCCTTTTTTCATTATTAGTTTCGATACCATTTGTTAAATGCAGCACATGAATTTATAGTACATTCAGTGCAGTCAGATAAATTATAATTAAGAGGCTATCTTGTTTACATTAAGTCAAAACTAGCATGTTGAGACTACTAATGGGCAATTCACTCACACAAATACTATTATACACCTCACAGGAAAATAAGATGCAGTTATTATCACTTGTCTATTTGTAGGTCAGTTTCTAAAATTAACTTTTGCAGTGTAACTCAGCTAATACATGGATCAGCTGTACTCAAGTTAGAATGTTTATTGCAGTCACTAAAGCTGAAGGAAAACTCATTCTGAATGTGGTTACCGTGAACCTAGTCATTCCAAGTGGGTTTTCAACCTGAGATAATACAATAAAAATTTTATATAGACTCAAAATGATCACTCCACCTTCTTTATTCCTTTTGTTTTGCTCTTTGACACATAATTAGCATGATCCTATCTTTTCTAAACAGTGTTCATCCCACAGGCTTTTACTTTCAGTGACTGGCGGTACTGAAGAAGGAACTATATTATGTTCTGCTGTAAAAGGTTTTTTTTAAAGTGTTTTAAAGAGGGATTTTTTCAGAGTTAGAATTGAACTTTGCACAATGTTTTAGTAGTGTTACCTACAGTTAATATTTCCAGAGCATGAAGAGCACTGCCTTATCAGAATAAAACCTCGCAACAGATGTTCTATTTGAAAACCCAGGGGAGAGATGGTCAGAGACTGGATTACAAAAGTTTCAGTTTTAAGTATAGATTTAGATTATGTGGTCTCTTCTTCATCTCTTTCATATGTATGCAATGTAATATAGAGCACAGACAGTTCGAAGACCATGCTTTTCTTTAGGTTTGTAGTAGACCTTTACATGCATATTAACCATATGCTTTGAAGATCATAAACCTATCTAGCTCCTTCAAACATTAAACATTTATTTGTGACTTACTAGTCCTTTCTATGTGGAATGTTACCATGTCTTCATGAATAGAATAATGTATGCTCAGAAATTTACCTGCAGTTAAACTCAAGACTGTTGTGTTCTGGTATAAATGACTTCTGGGTGCAGTACATTTCAGACTCTGCCAGACAGCATGCTATTAGAAATTTTTTGTTTTAGCCCATGAACCTCTGCTAATTACTTTTTGTTTGCTTTATGGTTGTCCAGTGATGTGGAAGGTATCAACATTTTAACTGTTGTAGTAATGACATATAAGCACTGGGCACTGGAGAAGAATAAAGTACACTGAGATGACTAAATAACTGCAAGGTCAGTAATAAAGCAAGAACATGCTTATATAATAAGAGGGCTTGAGCACCTGCCCTACAAAGAGAGGCTGAGGGAGCTGGGCTTGTTCAGCCTGGAGAAGAGAAGGCTGTGGGGGGACCTCATTGCAGCCTACCAATACCTGAAGGGAGCTTACAAGCAGGAGGGGATTCAACTTTTTAAAAAGGTAGATAATGGCAGGACAAGGGGGAATGGATTAAAGCTAAAGGAAGGAAGGTCTAGATTAGATATTGGGGGGAAGTTTTTTACAGAAAGAGTGGTGAGGTGCTGGAACAGGCTGCCCAGAGAAGTAGTGGATGCCCCATCCCTGGAGGTGTTCAAGGCCAGGTTGGATGGGGCCCTGGGCAACCTTGTGTAGATCTAGACCTGGAGGTTGGTGTCCCTGCCTGTGGCAGGGGGGTTGGAGCTCTATGATCCTTGGGGTCCCTTCCAACCCAGAGCATTCTATGATTCTATATTGGAAAAAACAGTTTACTAAGCCAAGTGATTTCAAATACATGTATACTTCATCAGTTTTGTGACCTTTCTCTTGACTTGCTCCTCTAAGTCCATGCTTTTCTTGTATTGGGGAGCCCAGAACTGAACACAGAACCTTGTTCCTCTGTAGAGAAGGATCACCTTTCTTGACCTGCTGGCAAGGGAGCAAATCATTATTGGAACACAGATTCTTTTTTAACAGGAATCAGTGAAAATCAACTGCGACTCATATAACAATTAGGGGTTATAGATAGCTAACATTCGTTGACATTTGTTGATGATTCAGGAAAAAAGATCATGACTTGCTAATCAGACCATCTTTGTCCAGCTAATTGAGACCGTATCTGCTTTTCATGCATTAGACTAGAGGACTGAAGGGGCTTTTGCAGTCTGTCCATATACCAATGTGTAAAGGAGGTGGGCAAAGATACCCTCACAGTAAGGGTGAATAGGTATTCTGGATCTCTGTGAGACTGAAGTGCACACCATTTATGTGTCAAACCAATGAGTGTGGGACATTCTTACTCCATGCTACAGGGTATAATAAATCTATTTAATACATACTGAAGAGTGCGAGATGATACTTAAATAAGATTGATCAGATTTTACAAACTATTTAGGGGAATGCATGTCCCTGTCATTTCATGATGTTGTAAGAACCTTTTTCATTCTGCTTTCATTTCTATTCCTTTGCCCTCGTTTTTCCTTTCAGACACCTACTTTTTATGGAGAAACAATTTTCATTGTACAAATAGCAGTTTTCTCTCTTCTTGTCACCCCACCCATGCTTTATGCTTTATTATTATTATTATTGTATGTTTTTCAAGAAGTTCTTCATTATTCTTGGTTAATAGTTGGTTAAATTGAATATAAGTCAAATATTTGTTATTAGAGTTTGCTTTCACTTCCAGTTCCTCTTCTGAAAGGTTCCAGCTGGGTTGTTTGGGGACCCAAAACTGCCATTTCCATTGGCATTACTTTTGTGGAGACAAATAAACAAGATAGGGAGGTACAACTTTTTTCCCAAGGTAAAGATAGCTTAAAAGGAGCCAGTAAGGTAAAACTAAAACTACAGTGAGCCATCAGGGGTAAACAGATAAATATATGCCTCTGAGACAAGTATTTCTTGAATTTGAACAGTGGTTATGTTCTCTCAGAGGGTACAGAACATCAGATTCCTGGACATCTTATGTATAGTAAAGAGTGCCTGAAAAACAGCTTCTATAGACAAAGACTCTATGACAAACAAAGAACAAACCAACCAAACAAAAAAACAAAGAAAAATGCATCCTTCTAGTACTTGTTGTATCCTACTTGTGTTAAAAATTTTGGTCCACTACTTAAACCCTCAAAAGCTACAATTTTAAAATAGATGTGTTCCTTTAGGCAAGTACAAATGATTGTATAAATGTTATTCAGTAAATATGTGGTTAGGTTATTTATCCATGTATTTGACATTTAAAAATTATCAGCAGGGATAATTTTGCAAGTGCAGACTATTTTAAAAATCATTAAAGATTTCAAGTTCTACTTACTTCTGATGTTACCTTAAACTTCTGTATTACTATTCTCATTAGTTGCTATGTCTTAAATTAATTTTCTAAACATTCCATTCTGCAATTCTGCGCTGAACATAGAGATTTTCTGTATTTTGTTCTATCTTCTAATGCGTAAGTCCCCAGTCTGTGAATGTTAATTGTGCGCCGTTCCTTCTTACTGAGCAGCAATTCAGTTTCTTTCACCTTATCTTTCACCTTATTCCATTATAACCCTGTATTTATTTTTGGAACTAGAAGCAAGTAGGTGCTCATGACAAAGCCTCATGTCTAGAGAAGAGAGCACCCAGAATCACAGAATCACAGATTCTTAGGGGTTGGGAGGGACCTCGAGAGATCATAGGCTCCAACCCCCCTGCCAAAGCAGGCTCCCTAGCTCATATTACACAGGTAGGCGTCCAGACGAGTCTTGAATATCTCCAGAGACTCGCGAGAGTCTCGAGACCCTCAGCTGCTGTAACTCCAAAGGGAGGTCTGTGTATATATATAGTTCTTGTTGTTTGGTAACGGTTTGCTTTCTTTGCTTAGCTCACATGCAGAATGAATCAGCTGATGTCAGGAATGTGGGCTGTATCCATGCATTTGAAAATGTGAACATTCTTCTTAAGAACTGTATAATGTTATGAGCTGGCAACGCAGAAACAGTAGTTATTACCTTATGTGAGACTAGGAAATTTTAAAACATGATGACAAAATTCTGCATTTTCAAGTCAAATGTTATTTATGTATTAACGTAAAGGTGTAAAAGCCTGATTTCCCTCTCAGTATGCAAAGATATTGGAATGTCTTCAAATGTTAATGTATTAATAAGAATGTTAGAATTTGTAACAATTTACATAATTAATCAGACTCAACATTTTTTTTCTCTCTAAATTTATCCAGAAAAGGAGATGGAAGAATTTAGGACATTGTTAAAAGGCAAGCAAGACCATCTGCTATGGGAGGCATGTCATTGTGCAGATCAATGGGAGAATAGCTTTAAGGGACATTCAAAAGAATTTTTACATTGAACTGGGTAATGACTCACAAGAAAAAAACTCATGGGGAAAAAAAATAAGGGGGAATGTGTGCAAAGTGAGGCCTAGGAGAAAAAGAAGCAAGAGTTTTGTTTGTTCCCTGATGCTGAACAAACCAAGAGCTTCATTATACTGGGAGGAAGGATTGATTCTAGTTGATTTTTTTCTCTTTCACATGTTCCCTTAAGACATTTCCTTGCTTCAGTGGAAGTTTTTTGTTTGTATCAAACCAAAATTAAAAAGCAATATCTCTTGAAACTATTATTTAAACATTGCAAACTGTATGGCTAAACTGTTGCTGGTTTTCCACATATCCACCTGGTTGTGCAAAATGTTATAAATAGATTTTAAATAGTCAACTATAGGGTGATTTTTATTTCTATGATTTATATTTGTTACCTCGTTTTACCAAGAGAAAAGTGCCTAATGCAAGAATAGCAATATGCCTATTGGTATTCTTTTGACTAGTATGTCAAACTTCCAAACTCACATCCTAGCAGCATCAAAATAAATAAAATGAACTGCAACACATCAATAAGTGTTGCCAAAATAAAGACAGACATTTAATATTTCAGAATACCTCAGTGGTTTCTTATGAGATAGGGATTTCACGGCATGAAAAAATGTCTTCCAAAGAGCCCTCAGGTCAGTTCAGGACCCCTATTTCTGTATTTTAGTGCAAGAATCCATCAGGAAGAAGGAGAAGTGTCAGTGGCATCTGTTGCCTTGGAAACCTGTGTTGCCAAACAACAGGCTGAGTACCTTCTAGCAGGTTTAAACTTTCAGGCTGCTAAGAAGCAATAGTTTTTGCTGGATATTTTCCTGATAGCAAAACATGATAATATCTTACATATTTTTTCACCACTCTCAATGCTCTTTCCCATTTGCTTTGTGTTATGCTTATTTGTA
Source organism: Zapornia atra (assembly GCA_013400835.1). Lineage (NCBI taxonomy): Eukaryota > Metazoa > Chordata > Aves > Gruiformes > Rallidae > Zapornia > Zapornia atra. The sequence goes on from VZTU01011124.1 coordinate 23,023, forward strand.
GCCTTAGCTGTAATTAATCTGAACTCTAAAGCCTGTTCTAAGTCTCTTACTTTGGCTGGGTAATGTTTTCTCGAATCCCCTCTCATTAGTACTTTTTTTACCACACATGGTCTTTTGTATAACAGCAAATTTTGGTGGGATGACTGAAGAGAATAAGGAACTAATTTTTCACTTATTTATTTGTTTAATTTTGATTTAATCTGTTCGCCTTTTTTCTGGCTGTGGGTGTTACTATTTGAAAAATATTTGTGGCACTAGTAGTAATAATAGCAATAGTAATGGTAATAATAATAATAATAATATAAACCTGCATGGAATAGGTGTCTCTAGCTACAGGGCAAATTTAAGGGTAAATACAGCTGTTTCTATAATTGGCATGCCAATAAAGGCTACCTCTGGTGGGGTTGGAGCTTTAGAGAAGCCTGTCTGGAGCAGATGGTGCAGAGCTTCTCTCTGATCTAAGACACACTATTATCTACAGACACCCAGGTGGGAGTCCTCTGATCAAATGTAGATGCCTGAATTTAAACTAGTTGCCCTAGGTTCTTTTTATTGCCAATAAAGAGGAATAGACACTGTTAGGAAAAAAGTTATTTCAACTTAATATAGACTAATAAACTAGGAAAGATGAACTGTGCCCTATGTAGTCATATTTCTCTCCTTTGGATATAAATGAATTTTAGTTTCTAGTTCAGGTACAGAGGTCTGCCCACTGTCTAAAACTGGGTGAGGCCAATCCATTTCATGTAAGGTTTATGGAGACCCCAGTTATCCTTGCCATGGCCGTTAACTGAGTTTAATTTTGTGAGTCTCCCGGCCACACCTTTTCTGTTCTCAATAAGATAGTAGACTTATTAGTCACTCTCAGTCATGGGTGAATTTAATCACACGTCATTAAAATTGCTTTAACCTAACGAACATCTTCATTGGGATCAAATTGCTCTATGGGAAGTCACTTCTACGCTATCCTTTCCAAATATCCGTTTGTTTTTTTTTTCCTTTGAATTACTCTTAGTGCTGAGTTTAAGTTGCGTTTGGGCAACAAATCAAGGTACACATGCACAAATCACTTTTTGTTCAGTGCAGCTGTCTGCATATGAGTTGAGTTTCTATATTCTGAAAAAAAATTGATGGAGATATAGGACTCAATGCAATTGCCAACTGGTGGGCCATTTCACACTCCACAGGATAAGAGAAACATCAACACATGGTCAGCAGATATTGCACAGGAGCAATTGAAGACTTGTACCATATTGATTCATCTGGTGGCCAACTGATACACTTACCTTGGAATATCTAAAAAGACTTTAGATTAGAATTATGACACTGGACACCAACTGATTTTTTCCCCTATTAAGATGTTCAGTTGACCAGTTATAGATATATACTTTGAAATGAACAAAGCAGCTCAAACTGCCTGCACAACATCATACAACAGTTCACTACCACATGGAAAAAAGCTAAGGCAATATAACTAAGGACAAGCTATAAAGCAAATTATATTATTGAAGGGGTAAATTTTAAATTAATCTTTGATGTGAACAATTTTATCCAGATGGGTATGGTGACAGTGTTTGGAATGGAGGTAAAGGAACCCTTTGCAATAAATTACAAAATCAGGTGATTAATTGTTTAGCTAGGGGGTCTTTTTGCCAGAATAGTGGCTGAACTGGAAACAGTCAACTGCTGCTGAAATCAGTAAGAATTGACCCTAAAGGGCTATCATGTACTCATTTTCTAATATTTTGTTTAGGGAAGATTTGATAGGTGTCTGGTTGAAAGTCACAAACAAATGAGTGTACATTTGTTGAAGCTCATTCTGTTATTTTCTATTAATTGGTTGTCTATATTAATTCAAACTTGCATGGATGTATTACAGTTGCGGTAATGCACTTCAACTTTTTCTGTAGGAACTTGGCAAAGAATAAGTTTACTTCTGTGTGCTTTCAATGTGCCCTCCAGTGACCTACATTTCCTTAATTTTCTTTCTGTTTTCTGAGTCACCTGGGTCATTTCTTTCCTGTTCAGCAACCTTAGAACCTCAGCCGCTGTAAGTTGACAAAGATCTGTTGATTTCATTGGCATTGCATTTATCTACTTGAGTTTAGAGTAGTTCCAGAGTTGTAGGAAGTGACTGTATAGAACAAGACACCTTCAGTATATATTCAGGACAGCAAGCTTCTGTGTCAAAGATATAGATGCGGCTTTTTCCTCTGGGAGAAAGACTCACCAAATATGCACAGTGTATCGCACATATATTTCAAAAATGTGCTGTCAGAAGACTTGTGCCCGGTCCCTCTGGGTTCAGAGTACTGACATTTATGCAATCCTTTTCCTTTATCAGTCAGTGATCATGCAGTTATTTAAAGCATTAATTGTGTCCTTTTTCTTTCTCTCTTTCACTCAAAAGTAACCTAGGTTTGGGGTGGGGGGGTTGATCTTGATTGTTTTTTCTTTTTGGTCTTTTCTTTTTTTTTCCTTTCTTTTTTTTGATACCCCAGGTTTAATTCTTTAATCTCATGCCTCTATTTTTCCTTATAAATCAAACACCTGCATATAAACATCTTCACTGCTTCTGACAGGAAGTGAATCTAAAATAAAGGGTAAAATAATTCATGGCTTAGGATTTCTCTCTAGAATGGCATAAACCAGAGAGGGTTCTGGTTTATGAAAATTAAATAATCCCTTCTGCAAGCTCCAACTATCCCATTCTATTGCCACTGTTACCAACATGCATGTTCTGGACAGGTATTTCATACCACTCTTCTGTAAGATCACAGAGAGGAAATTGTAGTGTTCTCCTAAGCATTCAAAGGGTTTTTGTTTTTAAACCTTTTTATGTTTCTTGAAAAGAAATGAAAGAAAAGTGTCTAAGACTAAAGGTGCATAAAATGTATGGAATCATTCTCAATTTATGTCATTTATATGCCTCTTGAGAAAGAATGCCATAATATCTCTGCTTGTTGCTAAAGCTATCAGTAGAACATTGTTCCAAATAAATCGTAGTAAGCATATTTCTTCATCCAATATCTGGTAGTTAATTGCAAGAAAACTAGTAGAAGTTATTAAAATTATTTATTAACATTAAAAAAACAACATTGAAAAACTTTTTAGGAAGATACGATAAAAGCATGCACATTAAAAATAATAATGACTCACCCTTAAAAAGTGTGCTTTTATTGAAATCTAAGCAATTTATTGGCATGAAATGATTTTATTTAATTTTTAATGTGGAAAAAAAAGTCTAAATTATTCTTCTTTCTATACTAGTAGAAGGAGGAAGAAAAAAATAAAAAAGTCCCATTTTGGACCTCCCATTTTGTTTTACCTTTTTCTTATTAAATTCTATTGAAATATCAGATATCTGCTTAAATAAAATGTGTCATAGGTATATGGTGCTTGCTCACAGTTTACTCTGTGCTTTGTAGAAAAAGAGTGACTGGGCAATGTTTGCCTTGCTTTGGATGATGTAGCTGTGTGAATCAGGATTTTATGCCAAGGACAGCAGATTCCTCTCATGTTTCCTCTTTAGCACCTCTGACTGGTCATTGAAGGGATATTTTTTGGGGTGCAGTATAGGGCAAATAGAGAGAACTATGTCCATCACAAGACCCTGCACCACAGCTTCAGACTCCCAGAATCCCCAAACTGTGATTAATCCAAACTGAACTGAGACTGGATGTACTCAGTGCAGCAGCCTGCAGTTACCTGGCCTCTCAGGGAGCCACAAGTGGTTGCTGAGTGGGCTGAAAATTAATCTTGTTGCAAAAGAGAAGTTAGTATTAGACAAGTCTTTACAGTTAGAGCTGGAGACGACAAGACAGGGGAAGAGGAAAATCTTCCAGCAGCACCAAAGTGACACTGCTTTTGAAAGCCTCCTGAAAACATAAGATGTAAGCAGTGGGAGTGCTGTCCTGAAGCATGGATCAAACCCACAGCTAAATCTGACCAGTGACAGAGAATGTTGGTTTTTTTTTTTTCTCTAGAAATCACTGGACTAGCAGCCTGTGTAGAGGAAAGAATTTCAAAATTACATCAATGACAGTAATTTTTAAGCCTTTTTTGTTTAATCTGTTTCACCTGAGGCTAGAATTTTCTCCATTTTTACAGTTTACTTGTTCTTCTTGTGACAAAATGAAACTACTAGATTTTTCTGTGTCTTCACTTTCTGGAGGAAGTTAGGTACTTTTACTTCAGGGCTCTAATCAGCACTTTTTTTTTTTTAGAAATTTGTCCCAAATTTATTTTACAAAATTTTGATGAAGCAGCAATTTAACCTTTATTAACAGTGTTTTACGGTAAATCACAAGATTTAATGGCATGATATTTATTGGCACTGTTTGATCAGTAACAAAACTTGTTATATTAAAAATTTTGTGACTTAGTTAAAGATTCGAAACTGGCAAGGTTCATGAGACAAGAGTTTTCTAAATGAAATCACAGACACATAAACACAGACACAAGTACAGCTATAGAGATTAACCTGTGATGATTTTTTCTCTTCATGAGTTGTGAATTACTCATTTTTTCCTGTATGTTGTAGACCATCTTTGAACACAACTCCTTTGTCAGCATCTGTCAGTGGATGGTGTTTGAAATCTTGTGAAATCTACCCTGAGACACATCCCACATCATGGGGAGATAATCAGTCACAGCCTGCTGTGATCTCAGAAACCTCAAAGGGTCTTACATAGGTTCAGTATTTATAAGATTGTGAGATGATTGACTTTCATCAGTGGTTTTGTTGTCGTTTTCTTAATTGTTTGTGGGTGGTTTTTTGTTTTGTTTTGTTGTTGTTTGTTTGTTTGTTTTTTCCATTTAGGCTGTAGTTCTTGTCAGGTAATTCTAGTAAAATCAGGTTAAAAGACTGGGATAAGATCCAGGCAGAAGGAGTTTCAGGTCCCATACTACTCATTACACTTGTAACCAAGTTAAGAACACGGTGCTGGGAAGTGCAAAGTGGCCCAGGTGGTGGGCTGCACCACCACCACAAAAGACATGGAAAATTGTATACTTTTTTAAAAGATAAAGAAAGGAAGAAAAAGGAAGAAAGGAAGAAAGAAAGAAAAGAAAGGAAGAAACACTTCCTTTTTCTTCATCCTCTGCTGAAGTTGGAACTTCAGAATAATTTGATTGTTTTTACATTTACATAAAATATATTCTTGCTGTGTGTTTAACCAGTTTAACCTGACATTATGCAAGTCATCTTTCTGACTGAGGTTTTAATAAAGGAAAACCTCACAGGTTGCCCAGAGAGGTTGTAGATACCCCCTCCCTGGTAGAATTTAAGGCCAGGTTAGATGGGGCTTTGGGCAATGTGGTCAACCTGGTCTATTGAAAGATGTCCCTGCCCATGTCAGGGAGTCTGGAACTAGATGATCTTTGAGGTCCCTTCCAACCCAAAGCATTCTATGATTTTATGGAAATCTACAGCATTTGCAGAACTCAGGGCTGTTAACAAGTTTTACTGTCTACATGCATGTTCTCTCTGCCATGAAAACTGATAGCGCTCGGTTTTGCATAGAAAGACAAATCAGGAGGATTACGAATTTTTCAATACAATACTAAAAATATATAATGGGTCAGTGTAAATGAAAATCATTCTTAAAACACTCTGGGCAGAAAAAAACCAGTGAATTCTTGACATAGTTCAGTTATTACTTATAAATCACTAGGGATGGTACAACAAAACAACAAGAACAACAAACAGCAACAAAAAAACCAACTACAAGAAAAACCCAAAACCAAACCCACACACAAAGAAACAGGAGGGAAAAAGAAAAAAGACAAGTAAAAAATTACACAACAAAGCCTCTTAAATTGCTTCTTTAATGTGTACTGATTCAAGGACAGAGGTGGTTGAAATATTTTCAATGAATCAAATTAACTAAAATCCCTATTTGTGTCTTTTTGAGCAGTGAACTATGAATTTAATTCATAATAAATAAATTAAAAGAAAAAAAGGTGATTGACCATTTAGAATCCACATTCTAATTTTAGTCTCAATAAAAGGAGAAAGAACAGATGTTGGTGATTATTATAAATTAGAAGACCTGGTAGAAATTAAGGATGGGAAACACAAGAAAATAATGTGGAACCTCATAGCTTTCTGAAGGGCATAAGAATAAGAAATTATGAAAAGAGAATAGTAAATTTGATATAATATCTGATGCGAGGAAAGACGAGAATTAAAATAAATCCAAGTACTAGTATTAGAATAGAAAAAAAAAAAGTTTTTCCCACTACCCTAAAGCAAATTTTTAAAGAGATGTCTCTGATGACCAATCATCTTGCTCCTGATCTCTAAATAAAATAATATCTGTGATCTTTCATGAGACTTGCAAAGATTAATACTGAGAAGGAGAAAAACTTTCTGAAAAATACAACATGAATACAAGAACATAGTACCTGAAGAATCAAGATGTTTTCATGCCAAATAAGTATGACTCCTATGATACAAGGTTGTTAAGAAACTGATGAGACTATCCCTTTTTCATTTGCTGTTATTTTGTTCATAACTCTTAATATAAGGTGTTGCCATCTCTTTTTTTGGATTATTTTGATTTGGGCATCTTTAACCATACTCAGAAAGTCTCTGCAAGCATTAAAGATATAAAGCAATTATTATTGTGCAACCTGGTCTAGTGGGAAGGGGGGAGTTGAAACTAGATGATCTTGGAGATCCTTTCCAACTAAAACCATTCTATGATTTTATTATTTAATGGATAATTAAAAATATCGCTAGGTTTAATGAGTTCCTAGTTTAAACATTAGTGTACATGCCACCCCCAAGAAGGCATGTGATTTTTTTTTTCCTTCCCAGGCAGGCAATAGTGAAGAGAGGAAGGATTAGCCTCAACTGTTCCCTAAATGTCATGCGTTGCTTACTTTCGGAACTATTGTTCTCACTCTATTGACATCCCTACGGAGATCATTAACATCAGCAACAGACTGACATTAGTGACACCAACCAGTTCCTTGGGTTGTTATGTAGTTTGGTTTATTTTTATTTCTTATTTAATGACAACTAAGTTGGTGGCTTTCATCTTGCATCTTTAAGCTACTAACCCTCCCCATATACATAATCATACCTCTGTGATTTTTCCTTTCTTATCCTTCTCAGAACCACCTTTATACTTTGTCATAGTTCTTTATCACCACTTAGCAATTTCCTCAAAAGTCTGAACCAATGTTATGCTTCTGATCTACATGAGAGCTGGGCCAGAGGTTGTAACATAGATGACCACGACCAAAAGAGAGAGGGGAGGTTACAGTGAGAACAGCTTTTAAAATGGTTGAATTTCCATGGCTGGCCTGGACACGTAGAGCAGGATTGATTGCATGGCAATTCAGCTTCAACCCACTTTGCAGCAGTGCGTAAGTTAGTTTCCTAATTACTGGAAGCTTCCCTCCTGTCAGAAGAGACAGAGAAGCTTCTCCGGGCAGAGAATTGGACCTTAATGGACTAAATAAATATCTGTAGATGCCATCCTTTACCTCCTAACTCTCTCTCCCAAGAGGGAGTTTTGTCCAACAGCCCAAATTAGATAATTTAGTAAGGAAAGTATCTGCACTCCCTGGGATGAATCCAGGTCCTTACTCCCAATAATTTCTTATTGAAAAAACAAGTATTTTCCCAACATTTACTGATAAATAATTGATCCTCAAACTCTTACTCATGCAAATAATTTTTACTCCTGAGTAGTTCTGCTGAAATAATTCCGACCACTTACATAAGAAAGAAGTGTTACATAAATGCATCCTAACCACTTTTTAAAAGGTTAAAACACAGTCTTATTGCTCTGGGCTCAGTATCCAATGCTGCTGATGACATTTTGTGAGGCACAGAGCTGACTCAAACGTTCTCAGATGCATAGGCATGGGAAGGAGAGAGAGGTAAAGGCTGGAGGCAGGCTGTGACACAAACCTAGGACTGAAACTCCTGTCTCAGTTCAGACATTGGAAAGTAAAACTTGCAGTCCTGTTATTACTGTTGAGATATGAATGTTTCTGACAACTGTGGAGAATAATTGTCACAAGCCAACTTAGATAGCCTAGGGAGCCGTAACAGGTTCATGACTCCCTTGGGATAAATTAAGGTGAAACATCATCAAACGATTAAAAGTTTTATTTATGGTAGAAGTAACAAGAATTTGCAATACATAATTGTAGGCAGTTTGGTCTCTTAATGAAACATTTATAGAAAGAAAAGAGAGGAAAGAAGGAAAAGAAAAAGAGAGAGAGAACACCATCCATGGATCCTGCAATGACTATGGATGGATGTGGCAATCCTCCCGTGATGGGCATGTGCATGGCTCCCTGGGTTTGTGTCTTTTATAGTCTAGTCCCTTTGAGGACTTATACAATTTTTGTCCCAAAATGTTCTTGGTCTTCTGCACAGGTGTTATTTAGGGTTGGTGGTCTCAAATGGTCTTTTGCGCGGTCATGAGCCTCTTCCTCAAATGAACTCATTTCATATTTGAGTTCATTTATGGCCATATCCTGGACATATATAGTGGTCAGAATTCAGAGCCACGCATCCTCTGATATGCCCTCCTAACCAAACTAACCTACTTTTCTTTGATGGTTTATTAACATCATGAAACTATTTTCCACCACAATATTTCACATATCCACACACATTAACCCTTTCAATCTTTCACAACAATGTTGGTGAAACAAGCTATGACATTGTCTTGATAAGTAGTCCCAATCCACACAACAAATCACTACTTACAGCATCAAGGTCTCTAGCAGCTATTTGCCATGTGCCTGACAGGTCTTCTCAGAAACTCTCTGAACAGCTTGTTTTCTGCCAGGAGCTACTCAAGTCTCAGAAGTACTTAGTAGAGATTAGGTCCTACACACCTATAAAAGGAGAAATCTAGATAAATCCTGACACATGACACCTGTGTGCAAGTGGTGGAGTCTCCTTCAGTGTACCAAGAATGGTCAGGACAGGCAGAAGGATGTTGTCCTTGGGCTTCTTGCACAGTCCATGGAGCGGTCTTTCTACTGCATTTTCCCACAACCTGCTACAGGAAGTATATGACACTTTGAATACAGGAATCCTCTCTTATTTTGAGCATGATGTGAAGAAGGATGTATTATACTTACCCTCCACTGCTTCTTCCCAGGACTCTTCCTGTATGCCAGCGTCTATGCATAGCCCCTCCACACACCTAACATCCAGTCAGGCCATGAAATCACCATGAAAATGCCTTTACCAGCTCACATTTAACTGACTCCATGTCATCAGTGTCATGTCCTGCTCACATGACCTGGAGAAGCTGGAGAAGTGGGCCCATGTGAACCTCATCAGGTTCAACAAGAACAAGTGCAAGGTCCTGCAACTGGGTCAGGGTAATGCTCGTTACCAATAAAAGCTGGGAGATGATGTAGTAGAGAGCAGCCCTGCAGAGAAGGACTTGGTGCTGCTGAAGGAGTAGCTCACCATGGGCCAAAATTGTACATTCACAGCTAAGAAGGCCAATGGTATCCTGGGCTGCATCAAAAGGAGTGTGGCCAGCAGGTCAGGGGAGGTGATTCTGCTCCTTTACTTCATTCTTGTGAGAACCCACTTGGAATACTCTGTCCAGTTCTGGAGTCCCCAACAGAAGAAGGACATGGAACTGTTGGAATGGGTCCAGAGGAGTGCCACGAAAATTATTAGGGAACTGAAGCATCTCTCCTGTGAAGACAGGCTGAGTGAGCTGGGGTTGTTCAGCCTGGAGAAGAGGAGACCTTAGGGCAGCCTTCCAGTCCTTGGAGGGAGCCTACAAGAAAGCTGAGGGGGAAACTTTTTAGAAGTGCATGTAGCAATAGGACAAGGGAGAATGGTTTTATATTGGAAGGGGGTACATTTAAATTGGATATTAGGAAAAAATTCTTCACTATGAGGGTGGTGAGGCACTGGAACAGGTTGCCTAGGTGGTGGTGGATATCTACTCCCTGGAGGTCTTCAAGGTTGGGTTGGATGGGGCTTTGAACACCCTGGTCTAGTAAGAGGTGTCCCTGCCTATGGCAGGGGGGTTGGAACTTGATTATCTTTGGGGTCCTGTCCAACTCTAACCATTCGATGATTCTATGATCTTCAGGAAAATGTGTGTTTTTGGTGTTTCTTATTTTTATACTTTTGACCCTGCGACACACATGCCCTTTCTCCTTTTCCCGTATTCTGTTGCCTAGGGGGTTTTTTTTTGTTTTTTGGTTTTGGGTTTTTTTGGTTGGTTGGTTTTTTTCCCCTTTATCCTTTTACCTCCTCAAAGAGACCTCAGGTTGTTAGAAAACTACTTCTGAATACAACAGTAGGAGCCAACCTGGTTCAAGAGACAGCATATCTGAGCATATTTTGCTACAACCAGGCATCTTCTGGGCCACACAATTACCTAATTTAGCCATGGCTGCCCCCATCAAGCTAAGTTGCATTTAGTTTCCTAAAGCCTTACTCAGTTGTATGTTTATGAGCTTCATTTACTGCTGAACAGGCATACACTCTGTAAATCTTACTCATGCAAAAGGTCTGAATGATTGCAATCACAAGTAAAAATTATGCGGATGAGTAAGGGTTGCAGGATCAGACCATTAATTAATAAATGTCAGTAAAGTACTTATGATGAAAGATGTTGTGGGAGTACAGCATATTCTAATTAAAACATCAGATTTATTTCCGCAAGTTAGTCATGGATTTTATAAAAGATCACTGTTTTCAGAACTTAAGAAACTTGAGAAATATTTCTTTTTCACATGAACTTTTTTTTTTTAATATTGAAGATTTGTATTTCATATATTAAACAAAGGTAAAGTGAAATATCAAAAAAAAAAAAAAAAGCCTGATGGCTTAAGGTTGCCTTAAAGAGACTTAACTTTGCAGTCTATCTTTTTGTAGTACAAGTTAGTGTCCACTGTTCTGAAAGACACTTGTGACTCACAGAGGATTCCATGTAGTGAGCAGGGCTGTAGAAATTCTCCAAAACCAAACATGAAACAAACAGAGTCTTCCATCCAATACATTATTGAATAAAGTCAGGTTTCTGGAGAAGATATATTTTAAAGGTTAACTAATTATAGCTGATTCCATTTAGCTATATAGGCACAAATAAGGAAAAGAAACCATCAGGAAATACTGATTTTATTCTGGTTGTCAGTACCAGTTATACAGGTGTGATTTCTGTGTATGCTGTCATAAAAACAGAAAGTAAAGGGCCATGGTTTAAGCATTCCCCCAGGATAAAAAAATAAATAAAACGTGTGATTTTGCCACAAAATCACAGCATTTGCAAAGTATTAGGCTCGGTGAAACATTCAGAATCCCAAAAGGATATTTAAAGTGTTTTTGCAGAAAATGTTTTCCTCTTCTCTTCCAGCATTAGGAAGAAAGATTGTCAGATTAATAGAATAGAAGGAGGAGGGGTATTTGATACACCTTTCTGATGCTAATAAATAAATACAACAGGGTGGGGGTTGTCACTAGAAATTTCCTTTGTCTCTGAAATAGTACATTATAATATCCATCTTTCTAAAGCAGTTCTGCAATTTATACTTTTTCTTCATATTTTGGGTTTTTTTTTTTCCTATATTACATAAATTATTGTATATCTGAAGCTCATACTAGGTAACACCTATTCCACAAATAGTGACACCACTATCAGCAGGTTTATTTTAAGAATAAAGTGCTACTTAAGCATCTAAGTGGAAGAACGTTATTTTTGTTACTATTTATTTATTATTTTTTTAAGGAGAAAAAATAATATGTGCATGCCAGGTGGGGTTTTATAAGCTCTCAGAGTTTTATTCTACATTTCTCATTATACAAGGATAGTTCCCATGGTAACTATTACATCATTTGGCACACATGCTACCTGAGGAAAACAGAACAATTCAATAAAAAAACCACACATTCACCAGGGTGGGATGTGAATTGATTTACTCATTGCCTAATTATGTTTCCTAAAAACAGGAGACTGCACCAGTTTTCAGTGTCAGCATGACCACTTGCCTGTCAAAATTAACATTTCTGTTCCCAGCTCTTTGCAGCTCCAAACCACCCTCTGCCATTCACTTCTTAGAAATCTTGACACTGCTCAACTACTGTAGAAAAAGTAGTTTTACTCTACCTCTGTTGTTTCTTCTTGCCTTCTCTTTCTTCTAATGCTGAATTTTTGTAAAAAAAAAACAAACCTCCTAGAGATTCTTTTTTTTTTTTTTTCCTGAGAACATTCACTTAAAAATTATTTTCACAACTCTAGCTAGCTGCTTGCAAAAATATTTGTATTACAGATGACCCTTACAGGAGTATGCAAGTATGACTGGTCTTGTGGGTGTGTGTCCTCTGCATAAGATCCACTTACAAATTCTACAAGTGTAAAACCAATGAGTAACACCGTAAAGGTCAGTAAGCAGGAGCTGATGTTATCCAATATGCAGCTTTTCCTATTGAGCAAAACTTTTTCTCCTGCTACTTGTTTTCAACATTCCGAGCATTTTCATTTCATTTCTGCCTCTCAAACTAGAATCTCTCCTGAGTGCATGTCTCAGTTCTTTGGAATTTTAAAAACCTAAGTCTTTCTTCCTTTCCTAACAATTAATTATTATCACCTATTATCTTTGCCTAAGCTTGAAGTAATTCTCTTGACTCCTTCTTAATTTTGTTGTTGTTGCTGCATGAGACTGGTTTTTGATAAAACAAGAAAATCCTTCAGTCCTTCTGATTTATATTTTCTCTAGTGGTTATTTGAATTCTGTCTTTCTTTTACTAAATAAAGTTGGACACATACTAGAACATGTCTGTGCTTGTCAATTTGGAACAAATCTAAGGTGTCTATTTAATTGCATTAACCTTCAGGAGTCAGACCAAAAAAGAAATTTCTTTCTTCAAACTTAAAACAGGGCACATATTTTCTAAAGATTTAAACTGTAGTGTTGAAACACTAAAATGGACACACAATCTTCCTACAAACAATGCAACCCTGAAAAACACTGCACCAATTTCGCTGCTGTCTCCTTAAGATAAGTGCTATGTAAATTCATTCATTTCCTGGGAAATGATTTTCTAATCTATCAAGGTAAATAGGTACTGAGGGATGCAAAATTAATCAAGAAAAAGGAAATTAGGTCTTTTTTATGTTGCTTTCCATCAAAGAAGGGTCTCATTATTACAGCGGACTAAAGTGAAGTCAAGTGGCCAAAGATAAGTGGAGAAATAGAACTTAGAGACAGTCAGAAAAGAGTTTGGCTGGATAGCTCTAGTATGACACAGAGGAGGAGAGGATAATCTTTTTTGGGTGGCAATTTCACAAACAGAAATGGCAAAGCACTGTGCAGAAAGATATTTTATTTTTGTCATATATATAGGAACTGAAAAAGAAACGGAGTCAAAAAAAGCCTTAGTATTAAGGATGTAATTCCTTATCTTTTCAGAAAGGATTATACTCTTGAGATCTTCAGGTGCATTGAAAATTTTACTTCTCAGAATCATAGAATCATAGAATGGCATGGGTTGGAAGGGACCCTAAGGATCATAGAGTTCCAGCCCCTCTGCCACTGGCAGGGCCACGAACCTCAGGCCTGGATCTACACAAGGTTGACCAGAACTAAGTTACACAGAGAGTTAAGGAAGTTCAGTTTTTCAAAACTGCCACTGCTTTGTTTTGTTTTGTTTTTTCCAAATATGTATATGATTATGTGTTCATAAATTCCTGACCACGTTCTGCTTCCTGATTCATAAAACTCCTTTACATCCCCCTTTAGTCAGAGCAATACCATAATTTCTAGGGCTTTTATTTTCCTTGACATTTTTGCATAGTTAAAAACACTTGGACATCTTTTTTCAATTTCATAAGGAGGTTTATAGGAATCAATTTCCTCATAATACTCCTCATTTTGCTGTGTAGTGCCTCATATTCCCCAGTTCTTACTTGTGACCTTTCATGCTGGAAAAAGATTACGCCTAAACAGACAACACCTCAGTCTTCAGAGAAGACTTTCACCTCAAAGAGATGAAATAAAAGTAGAGGAAACTTAGAACTTTCATTACTTTCAAAGGTCTGCAAGTCTCTAGTGCTTTCTTAAGGGAAAACGTGTGTACTGAAATTCCTGGTCATGCACTCAAGTGACTTTGGTCACACTCTTTTCTTTTCAAATAGCAAGATCCATTTGTTATTTAGGAACATTGCTTAACTCAGATGTTATTATGTATGTATGCTGACACTTGAAAGCTTGACTCTGTTGCTGGCACTGAATATTTTGATGTTTAATCTTTTTCCTGGTTCTAGACCCATAAGCCTGAGAACTCTTGAATCTTATTGCAGGAGTTAAAGAGGGAATCTGTATCATTGAGGTCCTCTCAGTCCAGCTAATATGAGACTCATAAAAGTGGGTCCCTGCAACCTCTGAGTGACTGACAAGGTAACAGGATGCTAACTCCATGACTACTCTGTCACTATAACCCAGCACAAATCTGCCCTGTAGCTGAAAGAAGCCATCTGATTCCCATATCTGCACAAAGTAAGAGCATTCTTCCAACCAGATGGCCAAAAAAACAGATCATGTCACTGATACTGTTCAAAACCGTTTGTTTGCTTGATTTATATGTCAGGTAGATCAATTTACATTGCTGCATGAATACTTGTGCTGATAAATGGGAATACGTAGCTGAGGGCAAGAAGAAAAGTATGATCGTGCTTTTGGACAACAGCATTACAAATGCCAATTACAACTGCCTATGTGTCTGTGGTCTGACTCAGGCAACTAGAATATAAAATCTTCTACACATGCCTCCTCAAAATTTCACCTGTTCTTTTCATCCTGAGAGAAGATTAAAGTACTGACTTTGGAGAGGGAATAGCTCTCTCCTGCAGTTAGCCTCCCCATAATCCAGGAGGGCAGGACTTAATTGCTATCCTATACACTGAATGAAACCAGCTGTCTTTAACAAAAAACATTGGTTTCATTCATCCAAATGTGAGGTCAGCTAAAAGAGTACTCAGTAACATTGCCCTTCTATCACCCAAGATGCTACTATGCTATTCAAAGGGTTAGTAAACTGAACACATACTTCAGTTTAAAAGACGTAGAGAAAATCTAAAGTGAAATTCAATGTGCAAAACATTCAATCAAAAACTAAATTGCAACCTCAATTGTGGAGCAATTCCAAGAAAATGCAAGTCAGTGTGATAACAAGAATGCAGAGTGATGCAGGCTCAACAATTTATTTTTCTTCTTCAAGGATAAATGAAAATTATGTTCTCAGTGCCAGGCACGTTCTATTACAAGCATAATTAAAGCATTGATTCTGATCTAAATTAGGAACACAAGGAAAGCAGGAGAGTAGGAGATTTGCCTTTGGCTTCAATGCAGTAATTCACCCTTAAATAATTTTTATTATTCTTATAATCATCATCATCCTGATCCTCATCAATTACAGTGCTCTTTCTCCTACGGCCTTAGGAAAAAAAAAATCAAACCCACAAAACCAAAAGAAACAAACCAAAACAACAACCTGAAGTATTTTCAGGTGAATTTCAACATTAATTTGAAGTACTGAAGTGGTGCATCAGACTCCATTGTTGCTTTGGTACAGTGGGACTCAAGAGCATTTCCCTTATCTCTAGTCTGTACACACTCTGACTTCATATTGACAACATGGCAGAATGAGACTTAGAGGAATAAAAGTCATCCAACACTAGCTAAAGAAAAGTCTGTTTAGGGGCAGACATGGAGCTAGTGTGCTCCAGAAGACCCACTTTGACAAGACATGTATCTTCCACACAGAGCAGGTGCCTGAGTGACCAACACCCCGGACATAAGTGAAGAGCTTTAAAATCTCAGTCTGTGAATAACTCACCCCACTGAAAACCTGTTAAAGCCACATCTTAATTCCTGTCCCTAAATTCTGTACCTATTGGTACAGGATCAGAGACCTACAGAGTATCCCATTCAATAGGTTTGCAGATAAGCACAGAGATAATATAGACTTGGTGGATACCACTGAAAGAGCTTCATTCACCTCTGGTTATATTTTTCTGTTACTGTGTTTTAAGTTATGTCTTATTACAACCATAGGTTGGATTTGCATAGCAAGGTTTTGATAGTGGTGGAAAGGCTGCAGGGGTGGCTTCTACAAGAAGCTGCTAGAAACTTTCTTTTTTCCTTTTGCCACCAGAGAAAGGGAAGATGTAAGAAACTGTGCAGGCACCAAGGTCAGTGAAGAAAGAGGGGAGAAGGTGCTCCAGGTGCTGAAGAGAAAGACTCCCTCTGCAGCCCATGGATAATGACGGGGAGCAGAGATCCCAACTGCAGCCCATGTAGGACCCCATGCTGGAGTAGAAGAAAACATGGAAGATGCTATGACCTGCTATGAAGCCTATGTTGGAGCAAGCTCCTGCAGGACCTGCACCCTGTGGAGAGAGGACCCCATGCTGGAGCATGTTTGCTGGTGGGACTTGTGACCCCCATGGGGGACCATGATGAAGCAGTCTGTTCCTGAAGGTCTGCACTCCATGCCTTTTAATATATATTTTCTCACCTGTCCATTTGAGGAGGGGAGCGATAGAGTAACTGTAGTGTGCATCTGGCCTCCAGTCAGGGTCAACCCACCTCAAAATAGCATCACTTTTATCTGTTTTATTGAATATTTTTTCAGCATCAACAATATTGAAGTTTTAAAAGCTTCCAGTGGCCTATTTAAGACTGATTCTCTGTATTTTTTTTCATGTGATAGGACTTCTCAGCCAGCTGAATTTACCTGAACCACTCTGAATTTTTCATATTACTTACTATGAAAGCAAGATAAAGAATCCGCATAATGTAGTATTGATATGAAAGCATTCTGAATAAAATAAAAACATAGGCAAATATTTATTTGCATTATGTAATGGACTTACTTTGGCCATGATCTCTCTTCTTTGTTATTTGCTTTCCATGTTCATTCAAACAACCAGATTTTATTGGAACAAATGCTCACAGACAATGAAGTTAAAAGTCAGGAGTATTTGCAGAGGCCAAAGATTTAATTCAGGCAAAAATATTCATGACAGAAATGCTTTCTCACCTACTGTGTGAAAGGTCACAATAAAATGTACAAAAAAACCCTACAAAACAAGGCAATACTTGACTGAAGTCACAAGTTATGAAGTACAAGTACATTTAAAAGATTGTACATTCAAAGTATTATTTGTCTGATAGAATAGATAAAAGAACAAAACTGACAGTCAGTGATGTATGGTATTTATAGAAGAAAACTAGGATTAGTCTGAATATTCTGTTGAAACTAAATTTTGAAGGAAAACTATGATTTCACCTGGGTTCTGAGTACCTCTTGAAATGTTTTACTTCTGCCTGTTTCACCAAAAGATGTGAATGCTATGAGCTAACTTTTCTGCTCTAAGTTCAAATTTTTTAGTTCTTAGCTGATATATTCCTGACACGGACAATATATTTTGTTTTTTGGAATGAAAAAATTTTAGTAGTCTATATTGCTCTATAAATTTGATATGTTCCTTGGGGGAGAAACAAACAACAAAAAAAACCCCACCAAAAAATATTCCTGAAGAAATATAATTATAAGAACGTCCTTTAGAACTGTTATTTCACTTTCCTTCTCAGTATTTTTATAAGACTTCTTTTCTTGCCAAGCTTGTCTCTTGAGTGGGAAAGCAGATAAGTATCGATTCAGTTCATAAATATAGGTTTGTGGTCCTGAAAAATTAATCTTTGCCATTTAGTACAATCCCATTCTGTGATGTGGTTTTTTTGGTTGGTTTTATTTGTTTGTTTGTTGGTTGTTGTTTTTGGTGGGGTTTTTTCAGAGCAAATGATTCACTCTAAAGTAATCTAGATAAAATCTACATTTTTCATCTTAGCAAGAAATTAATAATAGCAATAATAGTATCAGTAAAAGTGAAATTGTGTATTTTGCTAGTTTTATGTTAATTTAAAAACATTTTTTGTAGAGGTCTTTTCAAGATCTCCTATACTTTAAATTCTCCAAACACTTTTGAGTATTCTGTTTAATTTTCTATTCTGTCACCTCAGGTCCACTACAGAAAAGCTCTCACAGAAGCATATGTGAAGAAGCCATACACATGGAAATAATGGTAACAAAGTGTAGTTGATTATACTTGGCCTCCGAAAGTCCCTCTTTCTCCATTTTAAGGAGTAGTTGAAAATTCAGTCTGATTACCTGACCGTCTGATTGACTTGTATATAAAGATGAGATGGGTAGCTAACTAAACTAGCTGCACAAAACAAATGTAACTCAGGGTCTACCTTTGTTTTGATATTGTTCCTTTTGTATCTTTTTATTAAGAAACATATTTATTTAACCATATTTTTCTAGGCATGTAACAAACTGTTTTATGCCAGTGAATGTTTTAAGGACCGTACAATATATAGATACCACATACATTAGCTTAGTATTGTAACCAGGAGCAAGTTAGATTACTTTTGAACTTTCTGACTTTATTAGAAAGAAACTGAAACATGTGGAGCATTAAGTCTTTATTCTCTCCTATCAGTTGTCTTAAAACAGGAGTTAAATTTTGAGATGGGATTTATTTTTTTTTAAATAGTATAATTTGCTGAATTGACACAGGATTTGTTAGATGTTCCAAAGATTTGATGTGCTTATTCCTCTCATCTTTTGTTGAGCACCTGCAGGCAATATGTAATTGGAATACACATTTTGATATTTTAGGACTTTTTCTGCATCTCAGGATTGGATCATCTGTTGATTTGCTATTGATGTATTTGGATTTTAAGAACTTCATTCCATTATTTTTCCTTTTGTTTTGGTCATTTGCTGTTACCTCCTGAAGACTCTGTAAGTTACATCAAGTCTACTGAATCTCAGACTCTGAGAATTTGAAAAAGGGCACACTCACAGGGTAGAAATCCACATCTTTGAAAAGTGATGTTCTAGGAGCTGCAATTAGATGTGCATGATTACCTTATAACCTGCTAAATGTCTGGTTCAGATCTCCTGCTGTCAGTAAACAACCAGGGGCTGATTAAAAGTCTTGTTATCATTCCAAATTCCTTTGATGTATGCATGTGCCAGTTTTGACCTCTTTTTTCAATTTTATATGTGTTTCTGGAGTAGGTTACCAATTTCAATAGTGGAAAGAAATGAGTAATTCAGCATGCCTGACCTACAATGTAATATCCCAGCTGAATATAAAAGACTCAGTGTCTTACCTGGCATTACTTCATAAACTTTTTTTCAATGCCCACAATCTACTTGCTTTCACTCTATCTCACCATGAATCTCTAGAAGTTTTGTTTTGTTTTGTTTTGTTTTTTTCCTTTAAGCAATAACAGAGAATAGATTGTTACTATTATAAATAGAAATAGCCACAAAGCATCCATAACACTGCAAGAGGAATAAGGTTTTTCATGTTGCTTAAATAGCACCTTAGCTCTGCTCTTAAGAGAGTTGAATTCTGAAGCAGATATTAGTCCAGTTCTATTTGTTTTCCACCTAGATGACTGTTGTGTGATTTATATCTTGTCTTTTATGGCATAAATGGAAATCATCAGTTAAGTTCACATTACCCACCAAAGAGCTTATAGGTTGTAAAGTCACTGAGTAATAACAGCATGAGATAGATTTGAAACAGTGACCTACACGGATTTTTTACTTTTTTATTTTATGTTTTAATATCAGTTTTTGATGCCTGTCGGTCTGATAATAACTTTTAGTTAGTTAGAATCTGATAAAAATATTTTACATTGTTGATGACTGTTGAGACATGAAGTTAGCAGCAGAGGTTGATGACAGTTTATAAAGAATATTGAGAGAAAGTTGAATGAGGAAAGCAAGAGTCTGTTTTCTGTAGTTCTTCAAAGATACACATACTCCTCAAGGACGGTTTGCTTATAATAAGCTCTATTGATTTTGTGTGAAAGAGAGGTATTCTGGCACATCTTCATACAAGAATCATTACATCTTTGCAAAGATCACATGTTTACTGTCACTCTTTATTCAGAGTCCTGCTCAGTTTCATCTAATACTTAGAACTGATCCTTGGGACATAATAAATACTCTGCTAGGTGAGGCTAGCACAGGTTCATCCAACCCAGGAGACATTATTTAGGGAAAGCATGAAAGTCTAGCTATTTTTTGAAGTCCAGTCTCCTTGTACTCTTTCAGAACACAGAACCGTTCTTTGAGAAATGTTCAAAATTACATCCTTGCCCAGTTCTTTTAACATCCATCAACACAAATTCTGCCTGTGAATTTATCTGTTCTCTTCCTGAACTTGCTGATGCTGTCTTCTTCTCCAGCTTCCTGGGGCAAAATCTCTAGTTCACTACTGTCTGTATAAAGATGTGTTTTAAATTAACATCCTGTCATCTTTAGAGAATACCCCCTACTTCTGTACTGTAGGTCTGTGTTAAGGACTCATCAAAGTAAAGAAAAAAGGCTAAAGTCAGACATAGCTCCTGTAAATTTATTCTTGGAAAAGGAATGCTGCCTTTGCCATGTGCTGAGCTCCATAGGTCAAAATCTACAGACATGGGAAGCATAATGGCAGCTGTAGAGAGGATTATTCATCAGACATGAGGACAAAATGAAGAAAGATCATAATTACTTGCTGTGACAGCCTAGCTGAGACCATGGCAGTGACGAACCAATGAAGTGGAGTGGTGAAATTTTGTGTATAGAAAATAAGACGGTGGCACTCAGAGCTGCTCAGCCCACATCCATAGATTGCAGCTGTATCTCCATAGAAATGCAGGTCAATGCCTCGTCATACCATTACATCATGCCTGCCTCTTAATCTCTGTGCTACCCAAGGAAGTTTTAATTAGATTAAAATGGGGTTCTTATGAAGGCAGAATCCAGAATACTAAAATAAATAAAGCACATTTCAAGTGCTAGAATGAAGTATCCTGATAGCAACTGTCTATTTTTTCTTATAATGATAATCTTCAAAACTGGAGTAAAAGTCTTCCGTGCAGGAGGCAATGTTCTTCAGGGTTAATCTCAGTGTACTAGAAACTGACAATCTTTTTGGTTTTGAATGCAAGGAAAATTTCTTTGACTGTTTTCTTTAACATAGAGACACAGCAGTGTTTGAAAAAGAAGGAGAGGGAAAAAAACAAAAAAAACCCAAACAAATAACATTAAAAAAATACTACATTCCATCTGCTGTTCATAAAGGAGAGACAATGAAAGAACAATCAGTACTTGATAGATCAAGTGTCAGATATTAGTCCAGTTGCTTAAATTTTATGACAGGTATGGAAGAAGAAACCATTTACAACTGAATAGCTACTCCAGTCCCTGAGTATTAGACACAGTGATATGTTCCTCTTCATCACTTGCTTACACAAGAAAACTTGTGACAGACATGAAACTCAAAAGCGCTAAAGGTCTTATCACATAGCTTAATAGTCAACAGGATAATACCTCTGGGTATACATTCAAACCATTTAGCAGTTAAGTTCTGTTTAGATCAAACACAACTTTTGCAAAGCTGTTTTGCACATCTTTCATTGATTCACTTATGTTTATTCATTTCTCATACTATGACTTTCAAAATAATCCAGAACTTTCTCCATCTGCTCACTAAGGCATAATGATAAGTAACGATAAACCTCACAACATTGATTAATAGCAATCATTCCTCAATTAATGTCTTTCTTCCAGTTACTTAAATTCAGCAATTAGAAATTCTGTAGATAATCTTTCTGATGTGGTCTTTTGACTTGTTATACACTCTTAGTTTCATTTTGACACTTGCCTCTTCGTAACACCTGCCCACTGGATTCAAATTTGTGTTGCTCTGTGTGTAGGAAAAAAAGAAAAAAATGTAATTGTGTTTCAGAGGCCATACTTTGAGGTCAGTGGTCACAGCACTGAGCTTGACTAAGTTCAAGGAGTGTCTGGACGATGCACTCAGTCCCATGCTCTGACTTGGCTGGCCCTGTGTGGAGCCAGGAGATGGACTTGATGATCCTTATGGGTCCTTTCCAGGTCAGCATATTTTATGATTCTATGAGGTCCAAAGCATACAATGATGACCATTAAATTAGTCAATGAAATAACTGAATCATTTCTTAGACCAGGAAGAAAATAAATGGCTGTTAGAACATGTAGATGAAATACTAGTTTTAATAGGTGAAGTATTCTCTGCTGTAGCTCATATGGGGGGGAAAAAAATCCAAACAACTTTATTAGCTTCATTGTCATCAAGAAAAACAAGAATCCTTCTTAGCCAATTATGTTAACTTTAAGGGGTTTTTAGCATTATCCTTATTTAATGTGAATATTTAAAAATAAACCTTTGATACTGAACTTCAGTTCGAGTAATAATATTTCAAACAGGGTGGGAGTTTCCTTTTAAAAAAAACCAAAAACCACACAAAGTTAGAAATAAACAGTAGCAAAACCAACTTGGAACTGAGTTGACAGAAAACAGATGTCATAAACTCTTCCATGCTTATCACACTTGAAGTATATTGATGGGATGGTCTACTGAAAAAAACCTAGGTCATCAATACACAGCTTCAGATAGAAAATTTAGGTTTGGGGAGAGATATTGACAGTATGAGAAGGAACACTGGCGATTAGAAATAAAAATTAGTGTTTGCAGAAAAATGAGTGAATTTGAACCCTAAGGAAATCATTCTTGGTTTAAAAAGTGAGACTAAGAAAGAAGGGCCTTGTTCCCAAATGAAAGCAAAAATCTAAGTATAGATGTTGCTTTGAAAGCAGGTTGGGATTACCTAGCTGAAGTAGCGGTAAACTCTGCAAATATGACTTCACTTCCTGACATAAAACTGAACTGGAAATATATGTTGTGGTCTTACCAAGACAGTTTATTTTTTCTCTCATAAATCCAAAATGAAGCAAACCAGGACAAGCTTTTTCTCCTGGCAGATGTTATGTGCTTTGTGTTTTCCAAAGCTGCTCTGTCCCCTTTCCATGCAAGAGAGAAACATGGGCCAATTTTGATCAATCTATTGTCAGTGCTCAAGCCAAGTAAAATTTAACTTCAGTGTTGTGATTTTCAAAAGTGATCTCTCTGGTTTAGGTATCTGTGCATGTTTACCTGGGGATAAAGTGTTAGGTTTATTTTTCACTTTCTGAATAATCTGTTCTTTCAGAACATCAAGTCCTTTAAGGTTTCTCAAGTTGGATTCTCAGAATTGTCTGGTGCATTTGTAAACTGTGGCCCTAATCTCAGTAGATACTCACTAAACTCAAGTTACCATTACTCTTCTAGCTTCACATTCACAAATTAAAATGTGTATGACCCAGTTCTTACAAATGGGGCACTTGAGATTTACACCCCTCTGCAGAGCTGTCTTTGTGCAAAAGAACAGCACATCCAAGAGAGATGACGTTTCTTCAAGGAAACTTTTATGACCGGCAATAATTTGGGGAGGGTTATTCCTTTTCATTGTATTTTATTATATTTTATATATTTCTATTTGTGGGGACTTTTTGGGTTTTGTTTGGTTGGTTTTGGTTTGGTTTTTTTTTTAATCTATTATTATTACTTAGAAAGACAAAGTCAGAACAATCAGTAGGTAAAATGCTGTTTGACTCATTCTCTGCGATAATGTCATTAGGGACTTAAATAGCTGCTTTAACACAGAAATCTTTGCTGCCTCCTGACACTGAGCCACACTACACCTGCCAGTCTCCCAATCATCATTTTTTGCAGAATCTTTTTTTAAAACTAAGCTGAAGCATCTAATTAAGTTTAAAATAGAATGGCCCTGGGAAGAAGTCTTCAAAAAGCTGCAGTAGAGATAGCAGCTCATCTTAACTGGAGGCTAAGACTTGTAATACTGCATTCTTTCATGAGAGTTTTATGCAAACAAAAGTGAGACTGTTGCAAAGTCAGCCAGCACAAAGCAGCCATGTAACTGAAGAAAATAAGCCAATCTACACAGAGACAAGAAATTAACTTTGGGGAAGAAGTGCCAGGTAAAATGCAAAGGAACAGACGAGCAGCATTTGTCCTGATATGGAGTTCTCAAGCCTGGCTTGGCACCAGTATAGTGAAAAGGAGAAAATAAATAGATTTCAGCAACATGTTCCAAAAAATTCAGCTTGGCTTAATGGCAAAATCTTCGCTGTAGTTATCACAGCCATATAAAACCCTAGGTCCTTGTTAGAAGGAAGCCTTCTGCATCAGAAACTTCTAGGTGCCTGAGGGACAAGCTGAGATGAGGAGCTGCGGCTGACTTTTTCTGCATGTATGAACTACCAAAACCAGTCTCAGCTGCATCTAGAAAGCCTGATTCTGAATGCCTCTAGTATCAGTTGAATTAATTAACTTCAGCCAACAACTCACTAAGGGTCAAATTCTGATTTTGAATTACAGAACAAAACAATGAGCAGTGTGAAAACTACAGCAGCTAAGAAAGCCAAAGGAATGCAATTCCTTTTTTTCTCAGCTCCTTCTTATACCCAGTGGAAGAAAAGAGCAATTTACTTGTGCTAGATAGTGTTGTCTTCACACTTTCTCAGCGTACTAGCAAGAGAGAGAAGTGAAGGAAAGAGGCCTAAAGTTAAGACCCTTACTATCCCCTGAGTCAGCTGTAAGAAGCAAAAAGATGTAGTCTGTTCATATACACCTGCATTATTTTACAACAGTTTACAGAAGCATTTCTCTCCTTTATGGTCTTGCATTGGATGTAATCCAGCTAACAACCTAGCCCCAAATTGTCCCTGTTTCAAAAGTGATTATCATAATGCATAACAATAAAAGATGATTTTGAAAAACTTCCTTTAAAAAAAACAGTATCTGTTGAATCTTCTACTACAAAAAATTTATTTTGTATTACTCAAAAATATATATGATATACTTCAGCAGATTACTGTGAATTTTAATATTCATTCAAATATTTAAATAATCTTCACTTAGGCTTCTGGAAGTCTAGTATTTAATTTTCATAAAGCAAACATAACAAAAAGAGTACTTAATAAGCACCCTTCAAAAACAGAACTCTTGTATCCCCACCAAAGGCTTATCTACTGAAATGTAGGTTTTGTTGAAACGACCAGTGTTATGTTTCCTGGGCTTTTTATTTGCAGTAATATTGGTTTTTTTCATAGCCAGAGATATTGAATTTAATCAATAGATGGTTACAGAAATCCTTGAGAGTTAAAACCAATTAACTCTTTTTTTTTTTTTTTTTACGATGTTAATAGAAAATACTTTTTCCTCCTGAAATTTAACCTTGTATACAGAAAATTTATTTTGTAGGAAGAAGAGGAAATATAATCAAATACCTGCAGTAATAGTTGACCAGTTTGTCTTTTTAAGTTTGAGAGTTTGTATTAATATGATATGTGTGTTGTTTGATATTCTTTCACAAAGAAAACATATCTAACTAAATGTATGGAGATTTTTCTAGCAGTTACATGGTCTGTTGGATGTAGAACTGTTCATTGGCACAGTTGCAATCTCTTCCTTTGGATCCTGGGGTTCCTTCATTAAAAACGATATTATTCTCCTACCCGATAACTATATTAATGATTAAGGAGTATCCAGAGAATGTAGAAGAGAGGTAAATACCTACTTCGAGGCAAACCTCAAAAATAGGATCTTGTTAAATTGTAGTTTTGCAGGATGGTGCCAACAGTCAACAACAAAGGGGAAAAAGATGGGATTTGCAAGAGTCAGAAACAGACTATCAAAGCCAGGGCTACTTATTTTCTTTCCAGAGCTATCCTTGTAAAAGACAGAGGAGGTGCCATTTTAAATTGTGTTCCCAAGATATTAAAGAAATTTTACAGGAGGATGATCCAACAATTGTTATAGCCTGCAACCATCTGTAAAATCTCTATTAAGACAGTTGTCTTCCCTATGTAATATAAATGTCAGCCTGACAGAAAAGAATAATCTCTTTTAAAAATGTTTTCTTGACAACCTTTCTTAAAGTTTCAAAGTATGGAATATTAGAATGCAAATGTGAAAAGCACCCAGTGCAATAACTACTCTACTGTTTAACATCCCACAGGTTGGAATGACAGAATGACTAGGAAAGAAAAGAACTTTAAGGTCATCGAGTCCAACTGCACCTGTCCTTTACTAAACCACAATGCTAAGTACCTCATCTACCCTTTTTAAAAACACATCCAGGGATGGTGACTCAACCACCTCCCTGGGCAGCCTATTCCACATCCTGACAAATCTTTCAGTGAAGAACTTTTCCTAAAATCTAATCTGAACCTTCCCTGGTGCAGTTTAATGTCATTTCCCCTTGTCCTATCACCTGTCACTTGATGTCCTTCTTGTAGTGAGGTGTCCAGAACTGTACAGGTGAACAATCACCTCCCTAGACCTAACTGGCCACACTATTTCTGATACAAGCCAGGATGCAGTGTGCCTGCATCACCACCTGGGCACACTGCTAACTCTTATTCAGTCAGCAGTCAACCAACCCCTTCAGGTCCTTCTCAGTCTGGCAGCTGTCTAGCCAGGCTCCCCCAAGCCTGTAGCATTGCATGGGGTTGTTATGTCCCAGGTGCAGGACTCTGCACTTGGCATTGTTGAACCTCATCCTGCTGGTCTCAGCTCATTCATCCAGTCTGTTCAGGTCCCTCTGANGAATATTGACCCTTCCGCCCAGCTTAGTGTCATCTGCAAACGTACTGAGGGAACATTCAATCCTTTCATCGAGGTCATTGATAAAGATGTCAAACGGAACTGGACCCAGGACTGAACCTGGGGGACACAATTTGTGACCGGCCTCCAGTTGGATTTTGTTCCATTTACCGCCACCCTTTGGGCCCTGCCGTCCAGCCGGTCTTTAACCCAGCAGAGGGTGCACCTGTCCAGGCCAGTGGCAGCCAGCTTCTTGATCAGAATGCTGTGAGAAATGGTGTCAAAGGCTTAGCTGAAGTCCAGGTAGACCACATCCACAGCCTTTCCCTAGTCCACTAAGCTGGTCACCTTGTCATAGAAGGCAATCACCTTAGTTTGACAGGATCTACCTTTTGTAAACCCATGTTGACTAGGCTTCATTCCCTGATCATCATGCATGTGCTGCATGATATCACTCAAGATGACCCTCTCCATGATCTTCCCTGGGACTGAGGTCAGACTGAAAGTCCTGCAGTACCCTGGATCCTCTCTCTGACCCTTCTTGTATATGGGCATAATATCTGCCAGCCTCCAGTCTAGTGGAACTTCCCCAGTCTGCCAGGACTGCTGGTAGATGATGGGAAGGGATTTGGCATACTTGGAGTACTGGACTCCACCTAGACTTTATGGCTTTGATAATCATATAGTAAAAGGTTTTAAACAAGGGAATTATTACCCACATATAGAAAATATTCTGCTATATATCTTTCCCAGACACTCTCTTTTTACAATTCTCTCTCCCTACTTGCTAGAATTTTGTGGTTAGTTGTTTCTCCTGTGTTGGCAATTCACAGTGGTGACAGCAATGTTTCCAGTGACAAAATGTCTTTTTTTTAATTTTTTTTTTTTTTTAAGGGAGGAGTGGGAAATGGGGGGAGAACAGAATAACATATATACCATAACAACAGTATGTTCTATTTACCTTACATCTACTTGTGACTTACAGCAACATCGTATACTTCTATTTTTATATTAGTGTTTGTTTTTTTTTAATAATTCCATTCCCCAGAGAGAATTATTATGAGGATTCTTTTCCCATGTTTGTGCCTATACATAAAAGTAAATTATGGAGGTATACTTAGAAAATATATTTCCAGGACACATTTAATGCCCGATGTTGGGTGTTTTACGGGGAAAAAATACATGTTAACCACTCCCAGAGGTTGCCGTTAAGAAGTTCATTAACAAAACATATCACCTGGAGAGCTTTGAAATGACTCCTTAACAATCCTTCTTCATAGGAAATACAAACACTTTATAACACTATCACGTAAAATTTAATTTAATTTAATTTTATTTTATTTTATTTTATTTTATTTTATTTTATTTTATTTCTTTGTTCCACTTCCCTTTTAGTTTTTATAGTTTTTCTAGAAATTACTTCCGATGTAGAAGATCCCACTCACATCAATGTGCTATCAGTGTTTATACCCCTGGAGCACTGTGCTTCATGATGATCCAGCTCAGATCAGCCAGGTGCTGCCCTAGATAGCAGTCTTTCCCTGTGGGCACACCCTTGTTTGTAATGTAGGCATGCAACCTACTTAAAAAATTCCCACCCACATGAACAGACACACTCATATAGAGTTAGTCTTTTCCTTGCTGAAAGCAAGATTTTAAGGAAATACACTCATTGCAGTATTTGCTTTTCTATTTGATAAGTAAACCAGTAGCAAGGGAGCTTGAAATTTGGCTTAGTGTGACCTACCTCTCAGATATGCAACCAGTAATGTTTTTTGTTGTGTTGAGTTGTTTTTTTTTACCAAACGATAGCTGTTCTGTTATTTTTATTTCATAAGCAACCCCCTGCCTCATTAAAATATTCCTCCTTCCAAACTTTCCAAGAGGCAACACAGTTCAGATGACATGGGAATTTGCAGCCCACATACAGAGTAGTCCACAGAATTCTGCTATACTGCACCTTTATTTAGAAAGTTCAGTACAGAAAAAAACTCACAACCAAACACCATTATGAAAGGCCAAAGTGGACTTTGACCCCAGATCACAAAGAGGATTTAATTACAATATGAGTCTGGTCCTTCATGTTACTGAATGTCTTTACAAGCCTTACAGAAATTAGAGGCAATTATGGAAACTCCTTATCCTAACATTAGGTTTCAGAATAAAAGTCACACTTAATATGCTGCCAGTCAGCGAATGGCCTACAAAAAGGCAGTAGCTAAAGTGGGACGTAGGTAGTCTACAGGCCTTCAATGCTTCTGATCTCCCCACAAAGCAGTAAATTTCCTTCTACATCCCTAATCTTATACAATCCAAATCTCTGTAACAATGCCAATTTTATTGTTTTGATCATTTTCTTGGCAGTAGTGTTAGAGCTGGTTAGCTGCAAATTACTCTGAGCCTCCAAACATGAATGCTTTTATGAACAATAAATTATGTTCAAAGACATGTCACTCCTGCCTTCCAAGCACTACACAAAGAAGTCCATTAAACTGTATATAATATGGGCCTAATGCTATTTCCTTTGATGTCAATAGAGGAAATACTGACCATGTGCTCGTTGCACTGGTTAGGATTTTGATTAGCTGGGGGCACAATCTGACCAATATAGTGCCTTCCCATGAAATCCAGAGATATTCAGTAAGAAAAATGTCTTGCAGCTCTACAAGTTCTAAATCTAAAAATATGCATGTTTGGTGGACTTAGGTTAAACTGCTAATATTTTCCTAGCTGCACTTTTGAGCCTTCTTCTCCCATTCATTTTGTTTTAGGGGATTAGCAGCTTTACCTGCTTTAGCTGCATGTAAAAGGAAATTTACAACTCACCTTTATTAACCATTTGAGGTTCTGAAGCTTCATTACAGTGTTTGCTTCCCAATATCTCTGAAGGACATGTCTCAGCCCCGGAGAAAAATAAGACAGAGTAGAACCAGTGAGGAGAATTTATCTCATCTAGCTTGATGTTTGATTTACTCACTACTGCCTTTATAGGATATTGAGGAAAAAAACAAAACTTTTTAGTGTTTTATTAATCTAATCAATTTTGGATGTTTTCTTTAGGTTGTTATACAATTTACCAGAGATGTGCACATTTCTTTCTGTAGGAGCCTAGCTTAGATGTGTCTGTCTGTAGACATCTACACCTAGTTACATGGATCTTGACCAGTGTGATTCCCAATGCTCCTGTTGGCAAACGTAGATAAACCTGCATTCAACTACCTTGTGTTGCAGATTCCTGCTCCTAACTCTCTGCCTTTGAGGAGACAGCCAGTGGGGCATGGATGTCTCAGATCTCCTGAGACCAGAAACTGTACTGATGTTGGCTCCTCAACCATTACAGCTTCCAATAGTCCAAGAAGTGGACTATTTATTTTTGACTTAAATCATTACTTAAGCTCATACTTTATTTGTAACTCTAATCATCAACAGTGCCTCAAAACTAGATCAAATCAGTTGGTTCTCTTAGCTGCAAAATGCAGGTAGAGGGGCCAAGATACTTATGCTTGAACAGAAAAAATTGTCAAGTAATAAAATAAGTTTTAAAATAGGTTGTAAAGATACAGATTTTGTTTGTCAACTCTAAAATTATGAGTTGGTGGTTTTTTTTTTTCAAATCCTTGTATGTCTGCAGAGGAATTAGTTCATCCTTTCTCTCATTTTCTTGCCTACACTTAAGATGGAAAAATGTCTATTGTAATATGTAGTTTCTGGACTTACATACCTGATTTCTGATCTTGGTTAGGAAAAGAATGTAATTTAGCAGTCCATGATATTAATTGTCCTTTCTAGTAATTTATTTCACATAAGTTCTCTGTCTTTTCCAAAGTATTAACATTTTAAAAGTTGGTATTTATCAGAAAAAAAGAAAAAAGGGGGAAAAAAAGAAAAGAAAAAAAGAAAACCACATAATATTTATAGCTGTCATACAATGATTAATAGGATTACAAGATGGAGCTCCCATTATGCAAAGAATGCCTACTTGGACACCCTAGTAACTGCAGATCCTTAAAACCTTCTCCCTCACCCCCATGAGGGGAGAGGTCTTTCTCCCGTTCTGCAACCTCTAGCTCCACTGAATCTTACCTTAATATTTATTTCATAGAAATACGTCACCATCAAAGTTGTTCTCAAACTAAATTGGGTGACATCTGTGAGCTGTTGAACACGGACTCCAGGCTGCTGGAGCCCCAAAAGTTCAATGCTGAAACCTATCTGAGCAGTATTCCCTTACCACCATGGTATTCCACCTGTCTGGAAGATGGCTGGAAGCATTTAATTATGTTTTTAACAATGTTTTTTACTTCACATGAGTTCTCTATTCTTAGCATTTGGAAAGGATTTCTGAAATCTAAAAATTCTTATATGATGGGAAAAAAGCGCCCTGTTTATCTGATGTTTTTGTATGTCCTTTAGCTACCATCTGCCTGTGTATTGTTTTATTTCCAAAACAAAGGATAAACAGATGATATTGTTTCTTCTACAATGTTTGTTTACATAGGTGGAGCTTGCATCATAAAATGGAATGCTGTAAGCATCCTGTAATGCACACACAGCTTGGTGCTTACTGCCAAGTCTAACTATGACTCTTCCTAAGAAATTTAAGTTATAAAAAATAAAATATTTAGCAGATGATTTTAAATACCAGATTTTCTGAATTTTTTAATGTTTCACAGCAGGTCTCAGTGGCATAAAAGATTGTGCAAACTGGTTATTTGCACACACAAATATGCACAGTCAGCTGTTGATGTTCTCAACTGCAGGATCACAAAGGCACATTTAATGCATATTTATGGTATGGTTCTGAAATTATACTGATGTATAAATACTTTATATTTAAATTCCAATCTAGATATGCAGAAATGTATTTGCTTCTTGAGAAAGTTCCCTGGATTTTGGCTTTGGATTTACATAGACATGTCCTTTCTCATTTATCTGACTTCTAGAAGAGGTTAATAAAGTGTAAACTGATCCAAAACAGTGAGTAGAACTTTTAACTTTACTACTTCAGGCCCATGTATTAAATACAGGGAAAGAGACATAGGCAGGCAGTCATACTGAGATATAATAATTTCTTTTTTCTGTGCCTGAAAATCATACAGCTATGAAATAGTGCATATAAATTCATTGCATAATTCTAGATACCGTATGGGCCACATCTTACAGATCTGCAAGAGGTATTTTGTAGCAGAAAGTGCATCATACTATATAGCAAAGTATGTATGTATACAAGATTTCTAAAGGCGTGCACCCTTATACTGTGGAATTTATACGGAACACAGAAAAAAAAAACAACACTGTTCTGATCAGTAACATAAAAAAGTAACTTTTTTCTGAAGAGAAACTCGTATTTGCTCAAGGAAGAGGCACTGATACCAGATGGGGCATTTCTGTGCTACTGGAATATTGTGTGGGTTTTTTACTACACTGTTCCATATAGTGGTACACAACAATTAACTCAGCAATAGTGATCAACACGATTACAAATTTGACGTATGTTGGATGCATGTATTATTTTGGTTACATTTAGATTTAAAACACATTTTATTTTTGTTGTTATTTGTTTCCAAATTTTAAAACACCACATAAATGGAAGCATTGCAAAAATATCAGTATCAACTACAGTTCCCTGACAATTTTTATGATTTCCTGCTCTTAATTTTAATTACTGCCAGACATTTTGCAGTTGTTTACCTTTGTTTGACTTTCAAATAATGACAATGCACCTTTTGCCCAATTCTACAAATAAACACTTCTCAATTTTTGTCTCTTTATATAGTCTGCCCTTAGTGCAGCAAATTTTGAGTTTACACATTGTTCACATTTCAAAGGCAATTTCATAGATGTTCAGTCTCAAATTACCAATTCATTATATTTCAGAATCAGTGAATGATCAAAAAAACATCAGTCCAATTCCATAAGCAATATAACCTACTCTACAGCTCCTCTACACCTACACACATGGGAAGGAACACACTTTGTTTATGCCAGTGACTTTTTCTGTTTTTCCTTCTGGAAGCCAACAAGAAATCTCTTTAAAAATGATACCTCTTGACACAGCATTCTTTCTTATGCAGACCATCCAATTCTGTGCTAGCTTGACCACCATTTTTGACCTTCAAGATCGTTTGCAGTCACAGGACATTTTGGTACTTGGCTATTTTCTCAAATACACAGTAAAATGTGTTTGTAAAATGTCTGATCTTTAGTATTCTATTCTGAAGACATTATTTAAGATGTATATTAACATTTATGTGATACCTAGCTAACTAATTTCTCCACTCTGCGCCACAGCTGCTAACAGGACTGCCAACCCAGAACTATGAAAAT
Source organism: Zapornia atra (assembly GCA_013400835.1). NCBI lineage: Eukaryota > Metazoa > Chordata > Aves > Gruiformes > Rallidae > Zapornia > Zapornia atra. The sequence goes on from VZTU01011124.1 coordinate 55,920, forward strand.
CAATAAAGTAGAAACAGTAGTCAGCCTTATCTTTTTAATACCAGAACTGCATATTCACCCTTATCTTATCACACAAATGCTAGAGAGGGTTTGAAGCAAGTTAGGTTGGGGTTTTTTAATTATTATTTTTCCTGAAATATTAATGGACAGTGTGTTCTTTACTCCTTAATGTGAAGTGCAACAACACACTGCTAAGTAGTTATTGCCTCTGAGGTGGGCTATTTTCAGCATCAAATTAAGGGAATATAGCTTATGGCTTCTATTAAAGCTTGTTAATAGTTAAAACTTTAGTTTCAGCTCATCAAAATGAAAGACACTTGTGAAATCCTGGTCACAGTGAAATCAATAGCAATAACCTCATTGACATAAGTGATGTCAGGTTTTCAACCACTATGACATACAAAATGGCTTTCATTAAAACGACAATAATTATAATGCTGTTGATGATACCAAGTCCTAAATTCCTTATTCAGTTGGGTTGAAATCTAAAGTAATGACCTAATAAGACTAATTACTTCAGAATCCAGACTAACAAGAAAAATAAAATATAGTAACAAATAACATATTTACATCTATGATTTCAGTTTCTGGAGACAGGCGTAAAAGTAACAAGAGACTCAAGTAGTAGTTTAATGTCTCCTTTTTAGGATGGTGAAGAGAAAGATCCACAGAAAGCTCAGCTGATCAATTTTCCAAACAGCAGACATTCATTAAGCGGGTGCCCTCGTTCCAGTGTGCAGAGTCTGGGAGCAGACCCCTGGAGGGCATTTGAAAAGTCAAACAGACTTGGTAGACCGGCTGATAGAACTGTACAGAAACCAGCAGGTGATCCATAACTTGGAATAGCTCCAAAATTTCTTCTCCACAGGACAATGGAACATGGCAATTAATAATTTCCACCTGAAGGGATATCTGGAATGGATGAAAACAAAACATTATTTTCTTCTTTTTCTTTTTGATCACAGCTCTGGGTTTTTCTACCAGCACAGAAGCTTTTTCTTTAGTTTTCATTTCACTTCTGTCCTACCACAAGCAGACTACAGTGCATTCCTTCTTTCAGATATGAGTTATGACCATTCAAACTCAGGAAAACTCTGCAGTCCACAACATCATTTTCTCCAGCATGAATGTTCTTTACTGTACTGCAGACTATGTAGGTACGATACTGAAGAGTCATCAAAATGCCTTTTTCTATGGATAGATACCTTATCCTCTGTACCTTCACATTCATCCTTAAAAGTCACCTCTATGGGAATGCATAAAACCGTCCTGCATTGTGATAATGGATAAGCAGGTGGTGACTTGTAATTAATGTGATTACTGCTATTGACTGGCTACAAATTGTGCACACAGTGTGTCTGTGCTAAAACATCCCATTACTCTTGTTATCCCTTCCTCTTGACATCCCACACTTGTTCTTTTTTTTAATCCTCCTATAATGTCATATCTCTCAATTTTTAAGGCATGTAGAGCAAGAAAATTTTATGCACAGGTCAGCAAGTGCAGTACCATTCTGGTACAATGTAGTATCCTTTACCACAAAAATACATTCAGCAGGGAGGGCCCCTTGTGAAATAACAGGTACTTGGCAAAATTCAAGACATTCCCTTCTGACACATGCATGCCTCTCTCATATGCATGAAAATGTGTATGTGCATTTGTGTGAGTATAACTGTACACAACACACACACATGTATTAGTCTCAACAAAGCTGGTACTTGTAAATCCTCTTGCAACAAAAGTGGTGAAAGATTATAAAAATAATCTCATAGGAAGTCAAAACTATTATCAGTCCTAACACTCCTTTGAAAAATCTTTACTGAAAGATTGAATTCTCAAAGTTCATTCTGTCCTTTCCCAACCTGAACACCTGACTAAATTCAATTTAGTATATGTGTGTATATATAAACACACACGCATTCATTTGAGTATATATATATACACACATATACTAATATATATATAATATATATTAATATATAACTATACTCATATATGAGTATATATAAATATATATTTGGCACAGAACTATACCTTGTCTAGTTTGAAACTCATTTATTTCCATTGTCAAGAAGTTACAAATATTAATACTGTCAGTGCAATTAACAGAAATCAGGTGTTCAGGATTTGGGAAAAACAACAATCTATTTTATGTTCATTTCTATTTTTTTCACTTTTCCACTCTGTGATGTGTGTTCCATCACACATTTCTGTCCAGTGGCAGTAAAGCACTGCATGAAGCACCTTATTAGTAATGACTTAATGCAAACTGAATGAAAAACAGGAAAGTGGGATGCAACATACTAGAAATAATTCCAGCCCTTAAGCTATAGCTATCATTTAATGTAGCATATGGATAACAGGATTGGAGTAAAATGCTAATTTTCCCGCTGTTGACTTTTTGCAGAATAACGGAGACTGCAACAGTCAAAGTTACATATTCAGAGAACACAAGGGGACAAAGTCTTCGGTGGCGTATCTCTGCTTGAATGAGTCAAAATGAAGTTAGAGCTGTAAGCGACACAAAAATATGAGTAAAGGAAGAAAAAGTATTAGTTTTCAAATCTGCATACATTCTTTTTTTCACAAATAACTTTATGATCGTGGTATGGCAAATGTCATCTGTCTGTCTAGACTTTTTAAAAATTATTTATTTTAAGAAAGAGTGATATGAAAAATGTATTAATTCTGTTCTGAAATACAATATAAAGATATTTTTTTGGTTCTATTGTCATCCTGTTCTTCCAGATTTCACTTCAGGTTTTTCAATTAAAGAGGTACATTGATTATGAGTTAAATTTACTTTAAGGTGATGCCTTTCATCTGATTTTATGATAAGTATTGATTTCTATTTAGTGTCTACTGTGTGGTTTCTATAAAACTAATAACGAATGTTGTTGATGCATGTTATTTACCATTTGATCTGAGTTTTATAGCTTGGAGACTTTCTTTAAGACATTGCTATGTTAATAAAAGTCCTGACTTGCTCATCCCTTTCAGTTGTCAGGTATGGGAATGTTCCTGTTACTGCCAGAGTAAGATTACATCTTTACACTGGAAGGGGAAGGTTCTTTAAAGTAGATTTTTTTTTGTTTATCTGCTATTTTTATTTTACAAGTGCCATATTAATCCTCCACTTTTATTTATCTTGCTTTTGCTTTAGCATATCACTGCAGTCATATGCACCCTATTGAGCAGGTGGATATGTGCAAATCCTTTGCAAGCTCATGTCACCACATCTATATTGTTGTGTCATACATAACACCAAGCATGATAGGAATTGCATATATCCATATGGTCTACCTGATCAATATCTTTCATTCTGAATTGTGGCCATCCACTGAAATGTGAAATACTTCCTGTAGTTTTCTCCCAGATGCACACAGTTGATCTCTTTTCCCTTCTGATGGCTTCTCATGACTGACATCAAGCACAGTAAAGAACTACAGATCTTTTCTGGAAGGTTCTAACATCACCTGCCTCAAGGACGGAGAGGTAATCTTTTTAAATCAGGGTGCTCACAAAGGAAATGTAAGGAATAACATCTCAAGATGTCACCTCCATTTTGGATTTTTCCAAACCCTACAGATGAGATGACATGATTAATAGAGTAAGTTTTCTATATTCTATCCATAGAAAACATGTTACACTAACAGATATGTTGTAACCCTGCTCTCATTTTTCTTTATCCAGAAGACCCACACAAATTCCTGTGAACCTAAATTCTGGTTTCAGAACTTTAGTGTGAATCACAAACAATTTCACTGAAATGTCAGTCCAATTACAAATTGTAAACACAAGAACTGTTCACAAAATAAGTTTTCCAAAAAATCTTAAGCCTTTTTGATATTTTGTGAACAAATATCATATAAGAAGTGCTAGTTCAGTGTTCACATAAATACTTCATAAATTATTATTTTTCCAAAGATTTCTTTGAGCCATTGATTAGGCACAGTTTATAAATCGGAAGATACTATTTCTCTCTCCTTATACAAAAATGAAACTTTTAGACCAATTACAAAAGAATATCGGCATCTGTATATATCACAGAATCACGGAATCGTAGGGGTTGGAAGGGACCTCGAGAGATCATCGGGTCCAACCGCCCTGCCTAAGCAGGCTCCCTATCCCATATTACACAGACAGGCGTCCAGACGATTCTTGGATTCCTCCAGAGAAGGAGACTCCACCACTTCCCTGGGCAGCCTGTCCCAGGGCTCTGTCACCCTCACTGTGAAAAAGTTCTTCCACATGTTGGTGCGGAACTTCCTGTGCTCCAATTTACAGCCATTGCCCCTAGTCCTGTCCCCACAGACCACTGAAAAGGGGCTGGCCAATTCCCCCTGCATCCCATGTCTAAGATATTTACAAACACTAATTAGGTCCTCCCTAAGTCTTCTTTTCTCCAGACTAAACAGTCCCAGCTCACTCGGCCTATCCTCATACGGGAGATGTTCCACCCCTAATCATCTTCTTAGCCCTTCTCTGGACTCTCTCAAGGAGGT
>VZTU01011127.1:4475-15651 GCA_013400835.1 Zapornia atra
ATGTCATTATTCCCCCAATATTATTCCATATTAACACGAATCAGAGGGACATATATCACATGTAGCAATACAGTAAAAGTGTACACACACTATTCGGATCAGTGATAACTTGAAAGTTCAATCGGTGTCTCTCCAAAACTTAGATTTGGGGATCAACTAGCTTTTGCTGCTTTGACAGATCCCGTGTTTTATTTTATAGCTCAGAAACACTGAAATTTCATTTTCAACTTTATCAATATTTGTACTTGAAATGGTCTACACTGCTCTTTTCTAAAGTTTGTTCAATTCCTAGATTACCTTATTCTGTAATGCTGTAATTTCTTTGGAAGCAAGTTTGTGAAGACTATCAAGATGAACTTAGTTTACATGTGGTAACCTGGTTACAATAATTAAAATATATATGATTAAACAGTGTCCTGGTTCTTCATTTACATGATTTTTACTTTTTTCCTTGCTTTTGAAGGATCCAGCTGAATATTTGTCAATAAAAGTGTATTTTTACAAAAAGAATTAACAATAACTGTTAAAAAAGATCATGACTGACAGTGTGTCTGGCAGTGACCCTGTGCCAATCTTGAAGGAGCCTTCTAGGTGTTACCAAAGCTTTGGCACTCACAGGTTTAAGCTTCAGAGTATATATGGGTGTGCTTTGCAGAATTTCTGGCTGCAGCCACACTTCAATGAGTGTGGGTGGTAATTAAAAGGGAGGAGGATGGCATCTGTTAGCCGTCATACATTTTAAAAAGTGCAGTGCCTCAGTAGAGGTAAGAAAACCCAAGAAGTAAATATAACCTTATTCTGGAAATTCTGGTTAGCTGCAAAATAAACAAAACTCCTTTGTCTTAACTGTCAACAGCTATGCTAGGAAATACAGCTTGTTGAGGGATTGCTAAAAGTAAAACAGTAAGGATTTTGGTATGAGGAGAATTTTTTGAGTCAGATGTGAAAGAAACCAAGGGACTTCCTAAGGTCCAAGAAGAGAGGTCTGTCAGGCAAGGGCAGAATCCACATTTAGATGAGACAGTAAGTCAGAATAATGAAGTTACAAACCTGTATGTTCATGCTGTGTTGCTTTATTAGTTTTCATTCAGTAGACTGCAAATTTTAGTTTTTCTAGGGTCTGGAATTATAAAACATTTTCCATCCCACCTTATTTGCTTGACAGTTCAAATGTGCATTCCTGTTATCTGTATGCAGAGCTTAATCTGTCTTCTATTATACTTTAATCTCCCTCTGATTAATTGCCAGAAGTTACTAATTTCTTTTTATTTTCAAGAACATTATTGTCAATTAACATTTTAAAAACTTTATTTTCTAATTTTTTTATATTAAATTTTAAATTTTATTTTTGGCTCCAGACTGATTCAGTGAACAAATTGTAGTGAAAGTATTTATATACATATTTTGTGTGGGTATGTGCATGCATGCATGCGTGTGTTCACTAGTTTACCAGCTACTAGAATGAGGTTAGTCTTTAGTGTACCACACAGCTATTTAGGACAGGGAATGAAAAAGTAACCCTTGAAGTTAAAAAGGAAAGGCTGTCTGATGCTGCAGCATGGGTTGATTCAACTTGGGACCTGGGATTGGAGTACTGAGTTTATTTGATTTAGAAGGGAGCAGACATGAAAGGATGTAATCTGCCTTTTAATTGAATCTGCTGTATAGTTGGGTTAGACACACAGAAGACACACGGACATACACAATGTACACCCTGGATGTTAGTATTCGATGTGAACATAACTTCATTATGCTTACTGCTGATAAAATTCAGCTCTAGTGCTCTAGTGGCATACTTGATCCTTAATTCCTGATTTTGACATCTGTTTATAGAAGATGTGATTTTAGAACTTTTCTGTTATAGCTAGTTTTTGCCACGTGAACATTAACTGAAGGAAGCTTGAGAAGGAACCCTTACATTAGTATAAACATGCATTTCCTTACCCTCTTTATAAAAACTCTTTGAGGTTTCCTTCAGAGGGAGTGAGATTTTCAAGATTTAAGATTAAGGTTCATGGTCTGTTAATGCAATAAGAGAAGCACCAAAGTGGAACTTTCTAAAGAGCAATTAATAATACTCCATATATTCCGTGTGTATATACTGTGCTCTCTGTGTGTATAATACTCTCTGTGTGTATAATACTCTGTGTGTATACATCCATATAATTAATTAAAATCTGTCCAAACCAACTTCTGCCTTTTAAAACTGATTCTTGGATTCCTTCTCACATACTTATTGTATAAAGAAGAAGAAATGAATATTCAATTTTTACCTTTAAAATAATTTGTAGGTGAAGATACTGACTTGCAGAAACAAACATCATAATCAGGGATAGTTATACAGCATGTATGTTTATTGCAGCGCTGGGTGCAAGGGGGCTCGCGCCTCCTACCTCGCACACCATTTCAGCAAGCAGTTGGATATTTATTACACAAAGTCATGAATATGCATAAGAATTCAAAAATGGTTGGTTATTCAAAAAAGTTCCCAGACTAGTTTCTCTTTGAATGATTGCCTCACACCGCTGCTTATCTTGGGTGTGTATCTCCTCGTTGTTTTAGTTATGTCTTCTTACACACTGTGGATATAGCTCAAGGCAATCTCTGTATTTTTACTATTCCAGGCCTAGGCATTTGCTGATCTACAGTGGATTACATTAGCAGTGTTTTAATTCTCCAAATCAATATGATGCTGAGATATGAAATATTTAGCACTGAAATGACAAGCATTTGTGGAAGGAGAATAGGAATGACTGATTATCAAAGCAAAAAACTGTGTTCAGTGAAGCTAAATTGGCTTCACCAAGTTTAAAAAGAAAAACCCAAAGTAGTTCTTTCAAACATGTACCCGATGTATGTCAACAAGAAAGGATTGTCAGATGGAAAATTCAACAGGTGGTAATGATAGACTGAAGAATCTTTCATGCATACCTGTTACACAGCCCCGCAGAATGAACTGTGAGACTGACCTTGCAAGTCAGGCAAACAGGATGCTGGGCAATTTCTCTGAAGCTCTGAGGCCTCAAGTAACACAATAGTAGCATTCTTTTCCACGACTTCTCTCCAGCTGTTTTGTAGAGATTCATGCAAAGTATAGATACATTTATTAAGTTTGGTAGTTCTTTGCAGAGCTGTGTGGTGTGTTGGGTTTTCCTATTAAACTGAATCTGAATGTTCTGTGAGGAAAAGCAGTGAGTGTAAAATGTAGGCCGGAGTTAACTGCATTTTAGAGAATAATTTACCAGATCTTTTCCTCCAAGGGCCAGCACGCAGTGCTGTGCGTATACCAAATCATTGCTGTTTACATGCTAGCTTGTGACAAAAATACCTGACAGTCTGCTGTGAAAGAAGAAAATTTTCACTGCTTTTCTGGTCTTCTGAAGAGCTGAAGTGGGTCTGTGCTGTTTTTACAGAAAAGCAAGTGCCTGCCAGTGGCCTCTGCTTTAGTTAGTGCCCCCTGAGTGCCTCCCCAGGAGATGCAGAGCTGAGTCAGTGCTGCTGATCCCTTAGCAGGCTGAGGGAGTTACAGAAACAGGACCAGGTGAAGCTCGAGGCCTTGGCAGCAGCCTTCTCTGCCTCTTCAAGAATTGTTACCACTTGAAACCAACTCTTTCATATAAGTGGTATCAACTGGATCTCATTTTTGTATTAAATGGAAGCTGTTTCAGCAATCCTGTTGCATAAGCCCCATTGATGTTTTGTTATCTCAGGATATGGGCATCACCCCAGAGATGACTGAAAAAAACCTCTCTGCTATCCCAACCATGATAGAGAAATAACTACCACAAGAGTATTCCTCATCCTCCCGGTCATCCTTGGAATGTTGAAATGTGGAGTGTCCATGCTCCTAACACAATGACTGAGAAATTTCAGAGTGCAGTGATAATGTAAATAAGTGTGAAATAGAAGTGCGTCTCAGGTTTAAGTTTAAAGAAACCATTACTGGAATCTAGTCAAATCTTCATCAAGAATCAGTCCCAGAGTTAATTTGTAATTGAGCTAAACTCAATTAATTGCTCATTTAAGTAGTTCATTTTTTTTCTGAATATTTTTTTTAATTCATGAGATTGCATGGCTGTAATCTATGAATTATTTATTAGTAAATAGCTTGCATAGTCTCAGTAAAGATGAATGTATTTGATATCAGGAGGATTAGAATTAACTTAATGGTGACTGTCAAGCCTTTGAAATTTGCAAGTAGAGGTAAATACCTAAGAATGTTTCAGAAATCCTTGCTTGGAGGTTTGACTGTATCTGTATTACATTAATTAGTGACACATTTTGTTGTCCAGTACCTGTCATCTTTTTTCTACTGGTGTCTATCTATATATGACTGTGGAGGTAGGCTTGATTTAACTTTTGTATGGGGGCATACTCACCCACAGGCACATACACAACAGAGTGCAAGGGGGTGAACATAAGACCCCTGTTAACTGTGGCCATTGATTTGAATTAGGCCCGTATCAGTGTATTGCTAATGGTAGGCAGTGTGACCTCTTATTGAAACATTTACAGAAAGAAAAGGAAAGAGAGGAAAGAGGGAAAAGAAAGATATCATCACTCTTGGATCCCACTGTGACAATGATGGATGCAACAATCCTCCAGTGATGGGCCTGTTTGGCCCCCAGTGATGGGTTTGTGTCTTTTATGGTCTAATGTCCACCTTTATCACCAGTCAGGCCCCTTGAAGACTGACATGATTCTTGGTCTTCTGTGCAAGTGCCATTTAGGGTGGATGGTGTTGAGGAATCTTTCAGATGGTCATGAGCTCCTTCCTCAATTGAAGTCTGTATGACTTCTGGCAATATATAGTGATCAGAATACAGAGCTGCGCATCCTCCCAGGTGTACTCCACAGTCAGCTTTAACCAACATTTCCATCTGTAACTGTTTTCCACCACAGTGTTTGAGACATCAACACATGTTAACCCTTTCAGTTTCTCACAGATGATTTGGCTTGGGACAAGACCATCTATCCTGGGCTAGATTTAACACCTGGTCTAAACTTCTTTTGTAAAAGTTTCATAAATTCCTCCTACGGTAATATTGTGATTTTTTTTCCCAAAGTTTATATTATATTTGTGTAATAATAACGTATTTTGTGAAAATGCCTCCTCCTGTATTTGTTGAGTAGGGGAGAGGTACACCTTCATATTTGGAAATGTTTCTTGTAAAGGGAAACTGAGCATGGGGAAGCCTTTCCTCATTATTTTCCCTTTAGCATTACATTAAGAAGACACAGCAGATAACTTTTCCTGCATTTGAGAAGCATCACATCCATATTTTTCTTCTGACTGCTTTATCAAATTCCAGTTATGATAGAATTAGGTCTAGATTATTTGAGACATAAGGATGTGAAAAAAAATCTTTAAACCAGGTTGAGAGTAGCTTTGTGGACAGAAGCATCTTAATTTTGAAGAACTGGTTTGTTAAAATTGTATGTACCTCTTAATTATCATTTAAGATAGCTGGCCTAAAACAGCGGACAAAAGAGATGTATGCTATATGATCTCCAGCAATTGGGCCATGTGTCAGCAAAGTGTATTATAGCATTAAGAAAGGTGTTTGGATTTTTAGAAAGTTACACTATTTTGTTAAAGAAAATTAAAATATCACTTGGTCCATATCCGCAGGAAAACTGAACACTCTATAAGTATCTTTTCAGAGAAAAAATGAAGGGTATATATTTATTTAGTAACTTTACAGGTATTAAGGAAATTGAAAATTGCCTCTCATATAATGAAGCTTACCTAATTTGTAAGTTTAAAATCAATGGACTACTACAACTAGTTTTTAATGTAGCTAGGGAAATTGAATGAGCACCCTAGCCTAACATTAAATATATACCTTCTGATCAGAGTAAGGATAGCCTCTGGTACTGGGATGGACAGAGGAGGAGTAACTTTCACAGCTGCTGATGAAAGGGCAGTTGGGACATGCGGACAGACAAAATTAGCCTGTACTCAAAGATAGCCTAGAATGCAATGGCAACACCAGTCTGTGGTGTGTTGCAGCCAGTGCGGAATCCATTTACATGGGCTCCTTGACCACTCTGCCACGGGACACTTTCACTTTCTCAACTATTGTATGGACTAGCAAATTAGCTATGAATAGATCAAAGTGCTCAGGGGAGTTTGTTGTGTCAGTTTGGTTTTGATATAGATTATATAGATTTTATTGTTAAGTTAGACCTAAATAAACAACTTACTCAGGTCAGTCCTGTTGATTCAGTGAAACTCTTGACCCGGTGTTACATGCTCAGGCCTTTGAAACCCAAATCAAAATTCCCATGTGAAGCACCTATAATTCTGTCCTAATGTACATAAACTATACCAATTAATTGAATTAGTGACTTCCTTTAACAGGTCCTCACAGACTGTCAGATTTTTTAATACATTTTCTTGTATTATACATTTTCTTATCTGTGCTACAAGGATACTTTTATCCTTTTCACAGTTTTCAGGTGTAAGAGGGACAAGCCTTTTTGTGACCCTGTAGGTCAATTTATGAACTGTGATGCCTGTCCTCATACTGAATTCTGAAAGTATTGCAGAATTTCATCTCTGTGAAACTGCTCCACAGGCCTGTCATAGAAAATACAGCAGTGGGCTTCTAGATAGATTTAATCCAGAATCCTGTAGGATGCGTTAAAAAGAATGAAAGTTAATCAACTGATGTTCCTAGGGAAGTCAATTTAAAATAAAAGCATGAAGGTATACGTCAAATTATATTTACTAAATATTCATGTTTCTCTGGATGTCTACGAAAATGTTTGTATTAAAGAGAAAATTGAAATGGTGCTTTGCATGAGATCATGGTCAGTAATTATAAAATCATAAATCTGGTGGTTTATAGTCTGTTAATTTATTCAGGGTCCTGCAGTTCTGAAAACCATGGGCTGAACTGAGACGAAATAAAAATCTTATACTTCTTCCCATTTTATTTCTGTTTTTCAGTTTCCATCTGAACTGCTCTACTCAGTTAAAATGCCACTCGCTAGGAAGAATTTTGATGATGCATAAGTAACTGGGGTTTTCTGGTAGCAAACAGCAGGTTTTTTCTTGGAATATGGCTAAATTCATGCAGATGGATTACTATATTGCATAACAATTTAAATCTCTATTGAAACAATTCATGAGCTCCATATTAGTACACTTGTTACATTAAAATTGTATTTTGAAAATATGTAATTTCAAAACTGTGTAAGACTTTAAATACTCCAAGCATTGGACACATCTGCATACTGTGTTCTCAATCCCAAAGACATTTATTTCCAATTTATTACAAAGACTTGCAATATAATTCATAGATTTCAGGTTGACTGCTTTTGCAGTTTTCCTTAAATGTGGTTAAACTCTTGGTTTCTAAATTTTGAATGCCAAAAACCAGTCTGCCTGATTGTGTTCAATTTGATATTTAAGAATCAGATATGAGGTTATTTTTGCAATAATTATATTTTTCAAAGTTACATTTTCACAATTCTATGAAAACATCAAGGGTGCAGGCGTTTTATTCGATATCTATTTCGTTCTCCTTTTAGCAAACTGATTTACGTGTCATTTATTACTTTATCTTAGTGAAAGTGATTTTTTTTTCCTTAAAGATCTTCAAGCCTATTATTTTATATTTCCCAGAAGTATTCTTTTTATATCTGTAGATTGAAAAACATTCTGAAGTAATGAGCATCAGATAAAGGTCATCTTGATGGAAGCACATTAGATTAAATGCAAAAACTACTTTTGGTACATCCATTTACACAGCCATTTACTGCACCCATTCAGTGTATTGCTGAGCAATACATGCTTTTAATCAATCTAAGTCTATAATCGGACTTGGTTTTAAATGGTATTCCTCGTGATGGAGATTAAAAGGAGCAATACTACAAGTACAGAAGCTGGTCACAATACTACTCTCTATATAGTATACTTAATGAATGTTGTGTGGTATTCTGTGTTATTTGTTTACTTTTGGAGGGAATATCTTTTTCAGTAGTTTCCGTAGATAACAGTGATAGATGAAAACAATCAACTGGTTTGTCCTGAAGTGTTTCTCCCTTCAGTGTCTTGGTGGCTACAGAGATTCCTCTGGTGTTTTCTTGGGTTCTGTTCTGGGTTTCTTTTGTGTGTTTTTCATTTGGGTTTTGGGTTGGGTGGGTGGGTGAAGAATTTTTTTGTTTGGCTGGTTGGTTTTGTTTTGTTTTGTTTGTTTGTTTTTAAATTACATACAGTCCATAAGAAGTGCCCACTGTTGTGTTCTGTACTGAAAATCCCGCATTTTTGTTTCATTTCTGTGCACATCCTAGCTTCACAGCAGTGAATACAGTTCACTGACCCAGAAATCTTTTGATGGCAGCTACTGGGCCACTTGAAGCAAGCGTCTGGCTTCGCTACTTAAAGCTGTGCCCCATCAAAGATGAGAGAGAAAAACCTGACAGTGTTGTGTTCATGCAAAGATAAAGGATAAAAGCTTTCTGTGTTAAAGGTTTCTTTCCTGCCTCTCCGTGTCCGCAGCTGGTTTTACTGGTGCGTTTGGCTTAGGCTATTAGCATAATAAAACCAGGCGCTCTTTAGTACGAGGAACTACTAGATGCATGTGAATGTTTTGGTTACAATAAACACTGGGTCTTTTAAAGCCACGCATCTGCTCGTAATAGCTTGTTAGGTTATTTAAATAACTGCATAGCAACCAAATAATGGTATTAATCATCATTGAAATGTGATGATACATACTGTCTTCTTGGTTGTGGAAATTAATCTTTCCATATCAGTATTAGAAACCTGAGCTACCCTTTCCTGGAAAAGCCATCTCTCACCCGGAGCCACATTTTTCTAATTATTGCATGGTGTCTTAATTACGAGCTGCTAAATGTTTGCTTCCACCACTATAAGTACTCCCTGGAAAAGCATACTCTGCAATAATTTTAACCGAATGGTTTTGTGGAGCGTACTTCCACTTGCACTTAGATTTCAGCTTCTCGCTGTCTGCTTACCGTATTTACAATGCTTAGTTCAAACTAATGAATTAAGTACCTACATCTGTTTAAAATATAAACAAAAGCGATGATATTGTCATACTTCAGCCCTTGACTGCACGTTAGTGAAACTTTTCGGGTTTCTACACTTGTTTATGTTTTCTCAGTGCAGCCTCTTTGAGATTGGAACATGCTGTTTTTAAAAGGAATGTTGGTATTTTTATAAATACACACGCTGATGGGCCATTGCTTCCTATCGCAGCGGTCATCCCAGGGAATATCACTTCTCTCGACTATTGTTCCTCTAATTGCATGCTGTCGTGTTTTAATGAAAATTAACTGGATTTAGTCAAACATTTGTTTGACTTAAGTAGCCTGACTGGTAAGGGGACAAAAGTCCTTCACAGTGATGAGAACCCTGAAGTGGTATTGCTGTCATTTCAGCTGCAATAGCTACACCTAAAAGATGGTCCAGCTATTAGCTTTGCCAGTCGCTAAATACTTGACATAAAAAGCAGAAGAAATGGAAACATTTAGTTTTCTTGTTTTACAGGAAGAAACTGGTACTAATTTTACTTTTCTAGACCACGGACAAACATTAAAAGTTTGTACATCCTAGAAACTAGTAATATCCAACTACTAATTTCTTCAGGTTAGGGCAGAGAAAGAAAAGATTTTGAGATTCTCTTACTGCTCATTTAGCATGTAAACATTTCTGTGGACTGGTAAATAATTTTTGTGGAGAGACATGACATGTAACTTGAAGTTGCTCATGTATAAACAGGTGTCTAGGAAAGCTGGCCTTTTGGAGCTAACAAGATAAACCATTTAAAGGTAGAACCAATTGAAAAATAGACATGGAAAGTTAGAAATAAGCAAAACACTTGTTAAGCCCTGATTGCAATGAAGCCAGTTTACAGTGAGTAGTAAGTAGGCACATGGTTCTTTTTGCCATATGTATAGATTAGCATTTATTTGTTAATACTGCAAAGGGCAAAGGCATTTAAGCATCCCCTTGTTTAGTTCTCAAATAATTTATTTAAAATATCTATAATCAGTAACTGTTGTTAGACATAGTCCTATACATTACTCACTACAAAAAAGCATTTTTGGGAACTACAGAATCCCTGCATTTGGCAATCGGTTTGAATGGTAATTCTGATCATGAATTGGTTCTGATATATGTATGTAAAATATGCTGGGGGGGGAAATTCCTTAATTAACTCCTGCTGTTGTGTGATTGTATTTTGTAGCAGCTTAATCTAGTTCCAAAGTATTTCCATTGGAACACGCACGAACGTTTATAATTATATGAGAATTAAGTCAGCACAGCTTTAAGATTTAAAACCCCATTTGATTTAATAGACTTGCATAGGCAGGCTTCAATATATGATACACTGTCCTAAATTAGGATTTTTTTCCAGTAGTTGTTGCCTTCCTCTATTTCGGTTACAATATGCAGATCCTTCTCAAGTATCTTTTATTTCTACATTTTAGGTCTTACTAGCAGTCTAATTCAGTAAATGTCCACAGCTTCTTCAGTACAGAGCAACAGGTATCCTGGCAGTCAATGCTCCGATGAGGTGGTTCACTGTTAAGAAGTGGCTTCACAAATAGAGTTCTTTACATAAATGTGTTCACAGTGGCTGCCAATTTTAAGAGAAATTAAAGAGGCTGAGTTCATCAGAGCAATTAGGAAAAAGTTGTTTATGTTTAACAGTGGTATTGTAAAGGCTCAGTATAGAAGTTATATAATGAAATATTTTTTAAATTTAAAAAGTAGTAAAGCATTTGAAGAAATAACAAATAACTTGCAACCAATGTCTTCACAAACTACTTGGTTACTACTAGCTTCATAAGTGTAATAACTTTGGAATTTAGCATAATTAACCCAAACACTGACAAAAATCAGTGTTTGTAATCATCTCTACTTTAATAGCTGCTTTATCCTTTTGATGTGTAAACTCCACCTTTGGAACATAAAGAGCAAAAGCTGAGTAGATGAGGATAATTAATCTTAAAATATTCTTAGAGCTTCCTGACATAATTAATTTCTATTTTTGATGCATAGTTCATCACTGTGGCTCCGGTAATCTTGTACCATTAAATTAAGGTTGGATTTTTATACTTCTTTGAGAAGAGCTGCTGGACTGAAATGCCTTTCCGATCAGGACAGACATGCAAGTTTTGGGATTTTGGTTTGGTT
>VZTU01011129.1:1424-16479 GCA_013400835.1 Zapornia atra
AGCACAACTTAGTTCCAGAGGCTAGGATTTGGGGTATTATAAACAGCTAAATGCACATAAAGAAACTAACGTTCAGAATGGGTCTATAGACCACAGAAAAGATGAGAGAGAACCAAGTGCATACCAGAGAAGTGCCTGTCATCAATGCATTTCCTGTAATGAAAACAGGTAAGTTTGGTAACCACCATAAGAACAATGGGAAACAAAACTCATTTCTAGTTGAAATGAGTTTTGAAAAAACTGAAAAAAACAGGTAGTACCAAAAATATTTAAGTTATCTAACCTGAGTAAATCTTCATTTCTGCTTTACAGCATAAACATTTCCTAGTGGAATATTGCTGGAACTTCATCAAATTTTCTCCAAACTCATTAGCACAGCATATCAAATATGGCACCTGTAATAAAGTCTACACTTTAACATTGGCCACTACTTTCCATTTAAGACCCTGCGTTCAACAGCTTGAAACTTACTGCAGATTGCCAATATAAGCTGAAGTTCTTTGTTGGGTGGCTGGGTTTGTAGTTGCTTGCTTTTAATTCAGCAAACCATTTCAAAATGCTCTTGAACGCAGCCAAAAGAAACGTTTGCTTTGTTTATTAACCCCCACAATAATTTGTAGGAAGCCTATATCCCCAGTATGCCTTAGAGTGAAGGCAAACAAGGAGGTCTTTGAGCGTGTAGCATGATGATGTCAAAGAATATTCTACTAGCCATCCAAAACTGATTATGCCTGAGCTTTTGGTAAACTAAATCCCATGCAAACTCAACACAACTTTGTTTGAATCAGGCATCCAACTTCTTCAAATGTTCTATCTGTCATGAGGCATAATTCAATCCAGAGCTGTGATGGCCTGAAGTTCTTTTCTCTCACTCCTTCAGAATGCTTTCAGGTTTCATTGCAGTGAAAGGAAAAGAAATGGAAAGAAGATTTCACTTATCTGCATGGCATTATTCCAGTGAGCAACAGAAGTGTAAGGGGAAGATAAATCAGTCTACTGGAAGCAAAGCAATATGAGAAGGTGGCTATAGAAAGGAAACGAGAAGAGAAAAAAGGGGGGAGGGGGAGGACTCAGCTTAGACTAAGTACAGTCTTAACAGAAATGCAGAAGGGTCCAAATGCGTGGTTGAACACGCTGGTAGCCACCAGCACCTACTTCAGTCAAATACTGGAATAAAATAATGGATTCCCAAGTTTTATAATTCCTCTCTTTATAACAGATCTGAAACAAGAATACATCACACCGAAGTAATGTGAAACTGCTACATTTCTCTGTCTTCATACAACAAAACGCACTGGAATTAATAAAAGTCTGATGTTGGGTAGCTTAATGGTTTGGTAAATGTCTCACTCCTCTTTGCCTCTTGATCTGATTTCATAAAATAAAGCAGTTTTCCTCACCATAGGCACCTCTTTTAAACTTCTTGTCTGAACTTTAGTCAAGTGAATACTGCCTATATTAACAAGACGATTTATCTGTAAAATTGACGATTATTTATATTCTTGTAATTGCCTTTTTGTTTCAACTCCCTTGTCAATCCAAGGTGCATTTTGTCAAAAACTAGACAACACCTTCATTCCCTACTAGTCTTGAAGCTAACCCAATTTTTTTATCTCCACCTGTTGGAATGTATATGCTAGCTGGTGGTGCTGCGCAATGATTTTTGGAGGGAAATACAGTCCTGTCAAACTTTTCTGCTTTCAGGAGCATACATATAAGCCTCTTGATTGTTTTGAGTTGAACAAACAGATTTATGGCCCCCAAGAATTCTTTCATTTTGGAGGAAATACAAAGCTGCCAAAGAATTAAAACCTGATACTAGAATTTCTAAAATTCCTTTCCTGATTCTTTTAGAACACAGCATGGAAATTCAAGGACTCGAGGATGATATGTTAAATCTCAGTGGAACTGGATTCTTCCTGCAGAAGTCAGGTATATAGAAAATTAGACCTATCATAAAAACCTAATAGTGAACCTTAACTGCAAGGCAGTTTTTTACCAACAGAGTACTATGTTTTCTAAAAACATGCTTTTACATTGTTCCAGGTTATTTGCAGTATCTGTTGAAGCAATCTAATGAACTTTAGAAAGACCATTTCAAGTATTTAATGAACTTTACAAATATCACCTTAAGGAGAAGCACATAGCACATTTAATGAAAATATTAATAAATTTTGTTAGTAAGCAAGGCGAACAGGTTTACAGAAGTCACTTATGACTAACAACAAATAGGTTTCCCTCCTCCCCGCCTTCACTTCCACTCTACTGATATGGATTACACTGTCAGGAATTTCTATAAACAAATTAAATTGAAAAATTGCTTCAGTTACATTGTAGGGCACTGCAATGAAAAACAAAAGGCAAGAGCCAAGTTGTTACAAAAGAAAGAATACCAGAAATATTAAATTTTCTGTTGTCACCTATTTTACTAAAAATACTACCGCTGGCATGTATATATAGAGAAATTACAGAATCTCAGGAATTGTTCTCTTTTCAAAATTACAGGTCAGTTAGAAAAACATTATAAGCAGCCAAACATACAGAACACAAGAACACTGAGAAATAAATAACAAAAGAAATTTAAAAACTACTTAAAATGTTTAGCCTACCTTTCCAACAGCAGCAGCCACTCTGTTGGTCTCCCCTGCTCTTTGCTTTCATTGCAGTGTCCAGCATTATGGCTGAAGGAATAGAGTACAGCAGAACCCTGCTAATTTACCTTACTAATTCAAAATTTGCACACAAAAAAATTTGCCACTTTCCTAACTTCTTAGGCAAAATAAAATTGAAAATCCTTTAGAGAAGGCTTCTATCACTCAAACTGCATCACATTAATTAATATGTTGCGCAATATTAATTAGTACATTATTCATTATTACCATAAAAATGTAAACTAAACTAGTTTAATAAAGAAATACACGTTTCTTTAAAACGTCATCAGGTACCATAGCACTGACTTGTGCATTTTCAAGCTTTGAAAGTAACAAAAGGGCTGCCTGCCAGTGAATTAGGGAGGCTCTACGGTCCTTAAAATTGTAATGTCTTCATTGATATGCTTTTATCTACAATTTTCTTCAGAGTGCATCACATGGGAATACAGCAACTACATTTAACTACATCCTGTTATGTTCTATAATTAGTGTCCTATCACGGCTTTCATCATTCAGACTTTCTCTTTCAGATTATATATAGTTTAGTGATTGACTTTTTCCTTCTGCATCATTTTTCTTTTAATGCATTACACAGTACCAAGTGAAATTCAGCGGCAAGGTATCACTCTGATATTTAATGAAAACCGGCACATTGCTTGATTTTCCAAACCAAAAAATAGATTACCCAAACAAAAAATAAAATCATAGACTACACTTCTGCCTCAAGCCAAAAATCAGAAACCTGATTCACCTCCAACTGCCAGTCTTCTAATACAATGAATAAATCACATGGCATTTCTGATCTGGGATGATGTTTGTCAAGTTTAGTTCAGTTACCAGTTCAATGCAACTCCCATTACTTCTCCAGAAAAAATTTTTTAAAAGACAGTATGTTACCACATTCAATTAATCAAATGGACAACTGTGAAAAAAATCTTACTGATCTGACATCCCCACATGAATTGGTAAATTGTCGTGCCAAGCCAAAATCCAGCATATAACACTTCCTACAGGTGCTAGGAAAGCGTCCCATTGCGAAGTTAGACTAGAAAGAAAAACAAATACATGTAGGTATATAGGTACACACAGACATTTCAATACGAGCACATATTAAGACAGTAACACAGTCATGGAAAACCTGCACTGTACTTCTGGATCCTTCCTCCCGTATTTTCAGTTGTACTAAACTCCCATTGAAGAAAATGTCATTAAGACAATGAGATGTAAGACCTGGCACATCTGAAAAGAAGCTTACGTGATCTAAAGAGATTCTTCATCACTTGGAGTGTATTATTTTTTAGCAAGAATTTTCCAATCATGTCAGTTTTTTAAAAAATGTCCAAATCAGAATCTATCAATCTAGGGGCTAAGAAGTTCATCTAAAGTGATATCATATATCCAAAATATAGGATAATGGCTGAAAATTGTCTTTTCCTTTTCAAGGGAGGGCAAAGAACCAAGTTTTAAAAATTCAAATAAAATAATTTTTTTAAAAACTCATCCCCCCCCAAAAATCCCACCAACAACCAGCAAACTCCACAGAATAAAACAGTGAGGAGAGTCAGAGAAATTCCTCCTGCAAAGCTCCAGTAAATTTTCTTATTTGCCTCTACAGATTAATATCCCACATTAGCCCTTCAGAAAAAAAAATTCTTCAGCACTGCTCATTTAGGAGGTTTTAACACGTTGGATGAATCAGTTTGAATCTCTCCCCAGCAAATCCCCTTAAAACGGACTGTGTGATATAAAAAAAAAAGATAAAGCTAAAACCCAGTTCTGTGAAA
Source organism: Zapornia atra (assembly GCA_013400835.1). Taxonomy (NCBI): domain Eukaryota; kingdom Metazoa; phylum Chordata; class Aves; order Gruiformes; family Rallidae; genus Zapornia; species Zapornia atra. The sequence continues at coordinate 5,860 of VZTU01011129.1, forward strand.
TGGAATTGAAACTACCCATCTGAGCAAGCCAGAAGCTTATCACAGTTAAGTCTAGAAAAACTACTTTCCTTTTTCCATTAAGTGAAACAGCAGTACAGTTCTAAATAAATCTGAAAGTCACAGTTGCTTCAATGACAAAGGTTAAGAGTAAAAACAAATTGAAACCACAAATTTAAATGAGTGCGATCAATGTTATTTTTAAATGGAACAGGATTTCAGCACTGCCCAGTTCATCACATGCAGCAACCAACCAACCAGGGATTTCAAGATTCCAGTTCAGCACAAAGTTTGCTTTTAGTATAATCTATCTAGAAGATGCATGCTTAAAAATGAAATGGACTTGTATTTTCAAGCCAGGAAAGCTGCACGCTAGAAAGGAATCGTGCTGCCTTTTGCATGTGCAGTCACAACGTAACTCCTAATGGGGAAGAAAAAATTACTTTGTTTATGAATCTAATATACTACCTTAATCTGCTGTTTATCCCAGACTAACATAAATTTTCTGGGATTTTTTTCCATCCCCTAACAGCATTTTCCATTTCTATCCTATACAAGTCCACAGGCTCCAAGATATAGCTAGATAACAAGATGTGTCCTCAATCCATCCTGCCAGCCACAAAGGAACAGATTTCCCATTCAAAATTTGAACTGTTTTCATCATTAAAATCTTGCGCTCCAGCTAACTCCTCCTCACCTATTTCACTTGACACTCACTGCCTCTGCTGTGTCCTTTTCCCATTAAATGAAGTCTTGGGGATTGGTCAGGGATTTATAAACTTGCGTTTATAAACAAAAGTTGCTAGGAAGAATTGACGAAATTAAAATTCCCAAATGCACCACCAAAACTTATCAAGAGGCTTTATTTTAACAACACCCAGCTGACAGAAAATTTAGCTATATATGCCAGATATAAACCAGACGTATTTGCATCTATTAGGAAACACAAGATTTGCTTATTTTTTCTCATTTACAAACTGAAAGTTCAGAGTTCTAATGACATTTTTTTTTAATATAGAACAGTATTAAAAATAGCTGATGCAATTTCAGAAATAAATCCAAAGAAAACCAAAAAAAACTAATAAGAACAAGAGTGTGATGCTATCAGGAAAGCACCATCCTCATGACAGTTGGACAACGCTCATTTCATTAGAATTGCACAATTTAAAAAATGGAGCGGTTTTCTCTTAACGGTCTTGTTAGCTATAAACATATTGAATAAAGAACGCTATTGAAGAGTTTATGAATACGCCCTACATTAACTAATAGAAAAAAAATCTGCCCTATCTGATGAATAAACATTCAATTTTCTGTCCCTTCTCCTTTTTTTCATTTTAACATCCAATGTAGAACCTCCTCTTCTTTATGGAGCCATCTCATGACCACATCTCACTTGCCCATTTTGATTTAATAGGTGGACTTACCGGTTTTATGTCCCTGTGCAGGAATCCCACAGAATGAATACTTTCAATAGATTCCAAAATCTGCTTCCCAAGCCGCAGAGTGGTACTAATGGTGAATGTTCCTCGAGACTGGCTCCGACGCAGGTCTGCCAGGTTCCGACCCTGAGCAAATTAAAGGACATCTTCATTTTAAAAAAAGAGGAACACCACAAAGATTCACAGCACAAAGTCCTCCTATTTCTTCTTTAGCTGTTTATGGTTAACCACAGAATACTCTCATTTTCATATTCAAGGAGAACACCTCTTACCTAAGCGTAACGAGCGTATGTCCCCAAGCATCTCCAACATTAAATTTAGAATCTATTTTTGAAAATATGAATATTAGTATCTTTCTATTCCTAAATAACATGGAGCAAGCTTACCTTTATTACAAGACTACTACATACACTACATTAATTCATGTTGTATCTGTGTCAAAACTGTAAAAAGGCCACTGTGAAAACGCTCACAGAGACTTCTTTCCACTCACCTCTTGAAGCAAAAGTATTTTATTTATAGTATACATTAGATGACAAATATACTATGCAGGACACACACCTCAGTGACATCATAGAACTATTGGTCTGTCAAAAGAATGGATGACCAACAGTACAACCTAGATCACCCTTCTCTTTCAGTTATTCATATTCACCAAGGTGATAAAGGGCAATAATCCCATAACTAAGTGCTAATCACTGATTTTATTCCTTTTCACAGGAACAAATCGTTCAGTGAAGTGAATTGCTTTCTTTTGCTTGCAAAAGGTATTTTTTAACTTTTATCAAAAAAGCCAACAAAATACACAGACTTCTATATTCTATTTAGACTATCTACAAATGAAGACTTCAAAGGAATGTGAATTATCTCAGAAGACACCACAGTTCACTCTTTCAATAGCCAGATCTGTCAAAGGGTGCAAGCTTTCCCCTTTCTGAGAAAATTATGGAAAGGATATCAAAGGATAAAGATAGAAAGATATGCTCTGTTTAGGTTTGTTCACTACTATGTGTTTAAAATCTTTGGGTTATTTTTTTCTAATTTGTAGAAATACCAATTTCATTGGTATTTGGTGAATAAACCAAAACACACAAGCAGACTTTGAGCTCTGATACACTGACCTGCAACTGCATGACCACATAGTTAAATCTGTCGTTCCTTCCACATCCAATGAATTTACAGACATGATCTTCTCCTGAGAAAAAAAAAGAAGCAAATTAGGCAATAATAATGAAATACTGTGGTTTATTCCTTTAAATACCTAGAAAATTACTGGAAGATATAGTTATGTTTCTTTAGAGATATTTCATCAACCAAGCCACCCAACAGCTGTAAAAAACAATGTCAGTTCTACCCCCAATTAGATAGAAGTTTTCTCCCATAAAATATGCAGCCCTACCACAGCTATCATCACTCTTCCATAAGAAAACACATATGGCAACAAGAAGCCTAAATGTCCATAAATTTGGACTGGAAAAAGGTATTTTCATCTTCCTCTTTTCCCATCAACTGCAGCTGCTGCCATGAAAGAACACAGTAGTAGTTACCTGAGGGTCATGTATTCAGAGCTCCATCAAAACCCTAAATTTGGCCTTGCAGCTTCTGAATATAAATGCTCTGAGTGTCACTGCTTTTCCTCCACTTTTTCCTTCTACCCTTTTGTTTAAGTAAAGCAGGCAATGTTACAGACAGGATAATCTTATGAAGAAAAAGGATTGCATCAAATTTGTCAAGATGAAGTTCTGTATATTCATTGCTGTAGTTCCCAGTTAATGCAGTCTCATCTCTCATATTTATTATTCATTTTACAGCCACTGTGGGCACGATGAGGGAATATCTTCAGATAAATATATATTCATCAGACTTCATCTGACAAATTCAGTAAATGTCCAAAATTTGGCTTGGTCAGAGAAACCACATTTTAACTGGAGCAGCAACTCCAGTTGTGTGCAAAATTCTTTGGAAATGAACTTATAAAAATCTGAGGAAAGGATAAAGGACATAAGTAGGGTTTACACACCTTATTCAAGTAGCCTGATATTCCACCACTCCAGCATGGCAGTATGCACCTACTACACCTTTACAGATACCTTCAGTTCCTTTTCCCTCAGTGACCACACATTAGTTTCTCACATCTGTGAGCCACATGGCTCAGGGGGCAAAGAAGATGGTAATAGGATGCAGTGAACAACTATGCTCTTGAAAAGCTTTTTAAGGGAGGGTACCAAGCCTATGTGCCATTCTCCAGACACAGCATATCACTACAGCTAGCTTTTCAGCCTACACCAGACGCAACCTATCACTGAATTATGCTAGAGAGCTGCAAATGAGTGAGGGGAAGCCTGTGAGGTTGTGAGAGACGGAAACCAACTGAGTGAGTCTCACTCTCACCAAGTGAGATGTGACAAATCTGTCTTCTCCCATCTGACTGTGGGAACAGATGGACTAACAACATGATTAAACAAAACAACCATCTGTTGCAGCAGATTTCTTTTTTTTTATATAAATAAAAAGAAACCAAAACAAAAACAGAGCTTAAAGAGTTAAAGAGTATTCTGACAACAGTAATTAGGAGACAGCATCATTGGCAGGAAGGAAAAGTCAAAGATGCAATTGATGATTAAGCTGTAATTAACGGCCATATCAGTGAACATATTCCTCCTTGATAATCAAGAAAGAAGTCATACAACTGCTCACATATTTAAGCATGTTTTGCTAGACCAGGGTCTTAAAAGAGCTTTGAAGTTTTTCATCATTCACTATTCTGCATACCTTCAGAATTAGGACTCATTTCACCCCCAGGATAAATGACCACACTGTTTTAGTTTTCAAAATTTCTGAAAGCAACACTAATAAAAGCCAGGACATTCCCTGCATTTCTGCCTACAGCCCTTAGCACTTCTGGGAAATAAGATTCTAATTCAGAAGCACTCAAAAGTGTGCTTATCACCTTGAGAAGGCGCCTAGCTCTAGTAGCGACTGGAAGAACTGTTTTGCTGGACTGAGATATATTACACCTGCTTATTTAATACTTTCCTCAGAGCCTGTTTCTTCATAGTTTTCCCAGAAATTGTTCACTGTATGTATGTAATAAATATTTTTATTTAAAAACACAAAAAACGCCACCCCAGATCCACAAATCAAGAATCACAGAATTGCAGAATCATAGGGGTTGAAAGGTCTTCCAGAGATCATCGGGTCCAACCCCCCTGCCAAAGCAGGCTCCCTAGGACAGGTCACACAGGGAAGGGTTCAGACAGGTCTTGAATATCTCCAGAGAAGGAGACTCCACACCCCCCTGGGCAGCCTGTCCCAGGACTCTGCCACCCTCCCTTTGTAAAAGTTCTTCCACATGTTGGTGCGGAACTTCCTGTGCTCCAACTCGCAGCCATTGCCCCTTGTCCTGTCCCCACAGACCACTGAAAAGGGGCTGGCCATTTCCCCCTGCATCCCATACTTAAGATATTTATAAACATTAATAAGGTCCCCCCTTAGTCTTCTTTTCTCTAGGCTGAACAGTCCCAGTTCTTTCAGCCTTTCCTCATGGGGATACGCTCCAGGCCCTTAATCATCTTCGTAGCCTCCGCTGAACTCTTTCCAGGAGATCCCTGTCTTTTTTAAAGAAGAGAGAATTCTGAATGACACTCTCAGCTGACTGTCTCTCATTACAAATATTCACAGATCAAACTTTCATGACAATTATATTCCTTCCTCTGATTTACATCCAAGGTAACTACAACACCTTGAATGTAAGGGAACATAAGCCCTTTGAGAAAAGGACAATAATTATATACATACATATATATACACACACACACATGCCAAAAAGGGATACATGAACAAGATAAAAGCTGGTCTTGGAGGATATATGCTATTACAAGGCTGTTAAAAAATATCCTAAAAGAGCTGTTTACAATTTCACCTGCTCTGAATCTGCATGAAAAAAAACCAAACTTGTCAAAATTAAGAAAGATTTCTACATGGTAAATGGAGTGTTCAAAAAATATTCTTCAAAAAGCAATAATAAAGTTGTTTTTTACTTTCCTTTTTTGTCCATTTTTCTTGATTTTTTCTCCCTACTTTAAATTTTTAGCTCTTGCAGAATGAAAGCTTGGGAAGGTTGAAAAATTGCTTTAAATGCCTCCCAGGAGCCAAGATTTTATGTAAAACACAAAATGGTCTCTACAATAATCTTATTGAACAAAAATCCTTTGTGTATGGATAAAAAAATATGCACATAAAAGTGAAGTTATATATTTGTGCAAACTATAAATCTCAATATATGCAAAAGGGTCACTCCTGACCCATCTGTTGCTGTAGTCACTTTCTCCATCATCTACACGGTTCCCTACCTAAAACCAGTGCAGTTACACTGTACAGCAGAACTCTCAATGACTCAAGGTCGCCTCTAGTGTTACTATCATGGAATCGCCAACCATTTTTTCTTGGGGTTTTGGTTTGTGGGGTTTTTTTAACCTCGGTAAGTCATGAATAAGAGATAAAAATTAAGGACTAATACTCAGATTGTTTTCTCATAAGGAAGGTTGTCAAGAAAGCTCCTTCTCAAGATCTCATACAAACTCAGGGTTTCAGTTACATTTAAAATTCTATTTATTGATTTCTCAGAAAAGCGATATGGAGAAAATAAATAATTGAAATATCTTTATTTGGACTATTATTTGGATTATTTGCCTCAGTGGATTTGTTGTTCAGGTGTTTCACTACCCTGTTTTTTCATCTAGACAGCATTTCCCATGATTCAGCAGAACCAGAGACTCTTCTGCAGGAACACTTGTGTTGTTAAAGGAATTATAATTCTAAAGGAACACTAATGGAATTACATTTCTAAAGGAAGACTGATAAGAAAATTATTCAAAAAAAAAATTTAATTATTATTTTGGCAAACATTTCTGGTTTTCAGAATACTTTTACTATGAAAAAAGCATTTTTGTAACTTAACTTAAACTTCACTATACTTTAATTCACTGTAGATTGTTACAAGGCACTCCATTTACACAGTCATATACAGGGCCGTGTTGTCACAAAAACATTGGCACTGCAGTGCTACCCAATTGAAATAAAATATTTGGAATTATCATTATTTTCCTGATTATTTTAGCTGATTCACCTACACCTTTTTAAAGACCCTGTTTTTAATAAGAATCAAGCTCATGTGTGCAGAAAAGAAAAAAAAAAGCCCTTGAAAAATTAATTCTGAGCATTTAGAAAACCAGGAGTTACAAAATATGGTTCTTTAACACTCACTACCTTTAAGAAAAATTCTTTTAAGAAACCTCACAAATAATTTCTAAATTTACAATTGGTAATACTGAAATTTACTTTTCATCTCTCGGCTAGAATGTAAAATTCAAAAAAAGCTGATAGGCAGTTCATGAATCTCCTCGCTCCTCCACTATACAATAATAGATGTTTTTGTGAAATTCTTTAAAATGATATAAACACACAATAGTTTGTTAACACTATAACATGTGACATGCTTACCCTCTTAAATCTATAGAGGCTGTCAATTCCTGTTGCAATGTGACCTTTACAGCAGATTAGGCAGCACCATATGTCATGCAGATTTGGTTTTATTCAAACTAAGAGACTGGGAAAATTGTGCTGCTGACAGGGACAGAGATACTATTCAAAATCTTCCAGGTTCATAATATTTTTTCTTAAAGAAAAAAGTCACATAACAGTAATGTTTTTTCTACAAGTTACAGTATTTTAAAATCTGGGAGGGGGGTTTATGTCTGTGTGGGATTTGAGATGTTTTCTATTTCAACATTAGAATTATTCTTAGCAATACTTGAAAAGGCAAAGAAATACTTTCTTGTTTGGGATGCTGTCTGAAGGACCTGCAAATATTCAATGCTAGATAGTGCAGGAAAAAAGAGAGACCATCATAGAAGGGGAAATAAAAAGCTAACAAAGTATAGACTGAAAAAGCTATTTCAGTGTGAATCCATAAAAAAATACAGTTAAGCATAAGTTTTGCAACAACTTAAAATTCTTTCTTGTTTATTTTCATGTCATCCTGTTTCCAAAAAAAAATGTTTCACTGTAGCAAAACTTTCAGAAATCAAAAGAGTTTCTATTCCACTTTTAATATCCAGTTAGCAATAACCTACACAAGGGGAAAAGGGGCAAAGGGGCAATGGCCTCAAGTTGGAGCACAGCAAGTTCCGCACCAAATTATGGAAGAACTTTTTCACAGTGAGGGTGACAGAGCCCTGGGACAGGCTGCCCAGAAGGGTGTGGAGTCTCCTTCTCTGGAGAGATTCAAGACCCATCTGGACCCCTCCCTGTGTGACCTGTCTTAGGGAGCCTGCTTTGGCAGGGTTGTTGGGTCCGATGATCTCTGGAGGTCCCTTCCAACCCCTATGATTCTATGATCCAGTGAAAAACAGAGTGTCTCTTTCATGGCAGTGGGGTTGGAACTAGAGGATCTTTAAGGTCCCTTCCAACCCAAACCAGTCTGTGATACAATTTTATGAATATTTACTGACTAAACAGAGATTAGAATGATATTTGTAAGAAGATACACTGACGTTCTACCTCTGGCATATCCAGAGTACAGCCCTACCTTGCAATTTCTTCAACACAGCTACTTCCATTTTCAGAACTTGCTTTGGCTGCTGAGCTGATTCGACCTTCAGTGCAACGTTTTCCCGAGTAAGCAAGTCCAGTGCATCGTAAATTTCTCCAAATCCTCCGCCTCCTATTTTCCTCAACTACAGTGAGGAATAAAAGAACAAAACCCAGATTTAAAACAGGGGAGAAGAAAGGCCACATCAATCTTTGTACTGCCTGCCATGCTGCAGATGCTGCAGTGTAATATCCAAAAAGATATTTTGAAATAACATAATCACATCCTTCAGTATGTAAAAGAGCTACTGAATAATCTACAAAGGCATCGTTAACCACAGTTTGGGAGAGGATCTAGGAAAACAAGTTAATACACCTGATACCCATCTGCACTGAGCTGCTTGTATTTAATACAACAGAAGAGTGTGTTAGCATTCCCAGTGTGAATCTGAGCAACGTCAGCATGCTGAATAAAGCCTTTCCTCAAATAGAGGCATACTACCCAGAGAGCTGCAAAAGAAATGCACGGTGACATTTTAAAAATAGGACAGCTTTTTGTTTTTTCAGGAATACACACAGTGAATCCCAAAGGTGTAAAAGTTCTCAGGCTTACTGAAAAAAGAAAACATTTTCTCCTATATGCAGTAACTTACATGTAACAGCTACATCATAAATGATAAGATGTGGTTAAAATGATCTTTGATTGTTGTGCTGGTTTTGGCTGGGATAAAGTTAATTTTCTTCATAGTAATTAGTAGAAGCCTATGTTTTGGATCTGTGCTGAATACAGTATGGATAACATAGGGGTGTTTCAGCTCCTGCTGAGCAGGCTTACACAGAGCCGAGGCCTTTTCTGCTCCTCCCACCATCCCACCAGCAGGATGGCTGAGGGTGCACAAGGAGTTGGGAGGGGACATGGCCAGGATAGCTGACCACAACTGACCAAAGGGATATCCCATACTGTAAGGCATCACGCTCTGCATATAAAGCTGGGAGAAGAGGGAAGGTGGGATGTTGGGAGTGATGGTGTTTGTATTCCCAAGTAACCGTAAAGCATGAAGGAGTCCTGATGTCCTGGAGATGGCTGAACACCTGCCTGCCCATGGGAAGCAGGGTATGCATTCCTTGGTTTGCTTTGCTTACACGTGCGGCTTTTGCTTTACCTATTAAACTGCCTTTATCTCAATCCATGAATCTTCTCACTTTTACTCCTTTGATACTTTCTGCCAAACCACTGGGGGAGGACAAGCAAGTGGCTGGGTGGTGCTCAGTTGCCAGATGGGGTAAAACCACAATAAATCTTTATTTTACATGTTACTCACAGTTCACAAACACTGGTTTGATTAACAAACAGTAAAGAAACTTGCACCACTGAAAGTTTCACCTGTGTCAGGAAGAAGTTAAAAAAAGTTCCTAGTGTATTAATTAGTTTGCACTGCATTCAGAGCAAATACTAATAGCTGTTTTCACTCTGCTTTAACCGTTTCCAGCAAACAGAGATTTATCTGATTTTCAGTATTGAAAATTTTAATGTTATTTCATGCTATTATTCAAGTTATTTCACGCTTTCATATGGTGATCTCCCCCATAACTACCATTCTACAGCTGAGAAAAGAGGAGACAAAAAGAACTTAGCCTAAGCAACACAAAATGCTGTACTTTTACTGTATTTTACCCTGAAAGAACCAACATGTTTTTCTCAATGTCATATGAAAGCATACAGTCGCTAAGGTTATATGACTACAGTGTTTTATGTATCATCTAAACATTCCAAGGATCTAGAATGCAACAGTATGCTGACCTATCTTCAGAATCTGGAAATAAATCTAATGTTGTCTAATCCAGACAATCAGCCATCTGACTGAGAAGGAATCTAGACCCCTAAGAACAAGGAAGAAGGTAACAGATAAAATACTCATATAATTTACTTGCATTTTTCAAGTCTGATCACACAAAATTTTAATTCCATATGATTACAATAATGCTTAGTATTTTATAATGTACTTTCTGTCCTGAAGATCTTTTACCATCACAAGCAACTGCTATTTCAATCCTCTTAAGATGAGAACATGGTCCAAGATACATAGCATTATCTGCATTACTCACTTCAGGTCAATTCATTGCCAGTTTTAAGAAGGTGCCTGGGACATACAGCACTCCACGTTTTTAGACCTACAGAACTAACTACCGAAATACCTGCTTCTACTGCAACACCTGATGACTGCAAATTCACATGTTAATTTATTTGTAACAAGCACACCAGCTACAGCAAACACAATCCCCTCCACAGGCCATGTACTGTCTCTGAAGCAGCAAAACATGAGTATTACCACCACAGGCTCCAGCCTGTTACTCTTCGACCTACACATTTCAAGAACTTAACAAGTTCAAGTACAGAGTATCACAAATAAATCCTGAATAAGAGGCTTGAGTCTTCAGCCATGACTTGCTTAAGGTACTACTCAGGTAAGAATCTGAGGTTAACTCTGAAATAATGACAAACTGCTAAGAATAGAAACCTTTCATGTCTGCTCAAATACTCAGTGAAACTTGGTTACATTCAGATGTATTTAGTATATACAGTGTTGGTGTT
>VZTU01011129.1:17131-34805 GCA_013400835.1 Zapornia atra
GTCCAGTTCTGGGCTCCTTGGTTTAAAAAGGACAGGGACCTTCTGGAGAGAGTCCAAAGAAGGGCTACGAAGATGATTAGGGGCCTGGAACATCTCCCCTATGAGGATAGGCTGAGTGAGTTGGGACTCTTCAGCCTTGAGAAGAGAAGACTAAGGGGGGACCTAATTAAAGTCTATAATTATCTTAAGCAGGGGATGCAGGGGGAATCAGCCAGCCCCTTTTCGGTGGTCTGTGGGGATAGGACAAGGGGCAACGGCTGCAAGTTGGAGCATAGGAAGTTCCGCACCAACATGCGGAAGAACTTTTTCACAGTGAGGGTGACGAGCACTGGAATAGGCTGCCCAGGGAGGTGGTGGAGTCTCCTTCTCTGGAGATATTCAAGACCCGTCTGGACGCCTATCTGAGTGATATGTCCTAGGGAGCCTGCTTTGGCAGGGGGGTTGGACCCGATGATCTCTTGAGGTCCCTTCCAACCCCTACGATTCTATGATTCTATGATTTTAAGTCTGCACTTTTCCATTTCACTCTAGGTCTGGTAATGCCATTACCTTGTCTGAGCTGAGCTATAACAGGGCTCCAACAGTTGAAGGTAAGACATTGATCAAAACGTAGCTTTCAGCATATGCACATACATTTTCAGTTTAGTACAAGCACAACAAAAAGAATGAGAATGCCTGGTGAAAAAGGTGACGGGGAAAAGGAAAGAAGCCATACAGCCATCCTCACCACTGTACAAACTTACAGCTTATCGTGTAACTTCATTTACCAGTTCTGAGAAACAGCCAGACTGAGAAAGACTTCCTCTGAAAGGTGGGGTTTGTCTGCTTGTGTGCTTAAAAGAAGTTTTAAACCAAACAAAAAACCCCAATCATAACAGCACACTAATAAACAGATCCATTTTTCTATTCTCAGACAGATGTACACCAGAATCATTAACATATATCCAATAATGACACTGCTCAATAATTCCAGACACAAACGAACCTCTTTTAGATTGCAGAACAAAATATTTTCCACACCCTTTGTCACTGGGTCACACATCACATTCAGCAATGAGCCCACATTTTTCAGCGGTTGGAAAAAAGGAGGACACTGGGAGAGTTCCACAAGGAACAATCAGAAATACTACTGATTATTAGGGACAGCACTCATTGTCATCAAAACTTGAAAGTCCGCTGGTTTATACCATCTCACTTTTCTACAAAAGGAACTTTTAAAGTACTCTAGTGCTTCAAGAACACTAGCAGAAACCATAAATACTTCATAACCTGAGAGAACAGTATTAAATATATGTTAATATATGTCAAGCACTAAGGAGTTTCTAAAATTTGCATGCTATTTTCTTCTACTGGCAGACTGTCCTATGAAATCCTGAACTCAGAAAGAAGCATATTGCTGTAGACGCCATTGAGAAATCCTTAACATTTGCTGCAGAAGTTTTGAGAGGAGTTACCCATTGGCAATATTTGGCACTCACTGGCGCTCGTTTGGCACCTGTAATACTTTATTTGGAAGATACACAGATTAAAATGTATAATAAGATACATAAAATGTATAATCATTCTTCATTACACAACAATGCAAAACCTGAAGGGAACAGGACTAATGTTGGACACATCAGGCAACTGAATGGTTTTGTGGACAGTGGTATATTACTATACTGTTATCTATTTATAAAGCTGTTTTATTCTATTTGATGTGATTCAAGACTATGCTTTCAGTTTTTACTTCACTGCAATAGTGAGATGCAATGTAAGAAGGTATTTTACAAATTCAGACAACCCAAAGATACCCATTTAGGTTCTATTTACATAAAAGGAAACATAAAGGTTTCCTATACAAAGCTAGCATTTTTAAATGAAGGATAGGGTACAAGATACTTAAAATTATTTTCTCTATACAAATTTGAAGTGAATGATGAATCTGTATCTTCTATATTCAGTCTCAAGAGTTTTAATTTTAAAATATTGAAATATGGGAGTAATATAAAGCAAAGATGGTGCATATGAGAGTGACTCAGTATCCATTCACAGCCTACTAAACATGCAGACTCATCTAAAATGTTCTATTATGATGTGGTGCTTTTTTCTTTCTTTTTTTTCTTTAAAAAAATCCACAAGGAAAACAAAAATGCAAGAGTGATCAGGGGAATGGAGAAGAACCTATGAGAACTCAGGCTGGTTTTCCCAGCAAAGAGAGTTTCAAATGAACACTATTTCCTTCTAGATATAAATCAAGGATATAAACACCAAAAGAAATACAGTTATTTATGGTAAAGCCAATACTGGCACACAATCAAATGGATATAAATCAACCAGAAATAAATCTCTGCTACAAAATAAAACAAAAATAAGTTCTAATTGGAGGAGCGGCAAGGTCCTAAAAGACCTTCCTGTACGAAGTAACAAATCTCACAATCCCACTACAGTTTCAAGAGAGTGCCTGATTGATTTCCAAACTGGACTAACATAATCACTGACTGATTGGATTTAATATACCAACAGAACCCTCCCAGTAGTGCTCTGAACAGTCAAGATTTAAAAGCCTCCCTAGGTCCTAACCAGAAAAAACCCCACCTTAAATCCATACCCTACTTTCAAATGAAGTTATAAGAGAAACAAGTGGTTTTAAAGTATTTTAACATTTTTAAGCAAAACACATCAAGAATTTTTAACCAGATTTCAAAGCACAAACCACTAATATTTAAAGTAACGTTTTAAAGAAGAAAGAGTTTTGCCAGAAGGTAGTACTCACCACCTTCCATCTTTCTTTGACCAAGATTCCCACACTGAGGATGTCAGGCTGCTCCCCTCCTCCACTCATTGCAACCTCCTGGTGCGATGGAGCCGCTATGCAAAGTCTATGTCAGTAGAAACCATCCAGATCCCAGGAGTGGCTTCCATTTAACCAGTGACTGCAGAAACAAATCATTAACAGAACAACATGAAATACAGACAAGTTGTGTTTCTCACCTAGCACATCACCTAGTTTTTGTATCCCATAGTGAATTATAGCCAAGTAACTTCAAGTACAGAAGGAAATTCAAGCATATAATTCAAGTACATTTTTCTTTTTCTTATTTTAACCTGCTCTCTCTCAAACTTCAAGCCCAATCTCAAAATAGGACTTATATCAACATTTGCAGGCAGTTTCAAATTGCTGTAAGTCATAATTACATTTAAATTTAATAATTCTAACTAATAGTTTAATAATGGATCCGTTAATATTTATTTAGAATAATAAGCTTAAAGTAATATTAACAAAAAAATACAAAATTAAAACCAGGTGCTTAAGCTGGAATTGTAACAACTTATGGCACTGCATACAGACTATTCCACATTTTCAAATGTGTTTCACAAACCTAAGGCTACTTATGATGAAGTGTGCCTTAAGGATACTTCAAATAGCTATAGGAAGAAACAAAATTATTTTGGGCAATTCTAGCAGTTTAATCCCTTAATTTTCTGGCTTCAGGCAATCATTTCTAAATCATATTTTATATGGCAATATAGAAATTTGTCTTTTAGAGATTAATCCCTCCATAATGGCTCCCATCAGCACCTATTACAACCAATTAAAAGCTTATTTCAACCGTGTGAAGCTTTTCTAGAATTGTGTTTATTTGTTACACCGGTATAATTATGAGCGTAACTCTTCATACAAAATCCCTTATCCAACGATAAGGCTCTTCGAAAGTATATTTGCTTTGAATTTATTTCTATTGCTTCCAAAATAGCATGAACTCAAAGCAAAACATTCCTTTCTCCTTGAATCAATACTCAAATGGTATGCAAAACTGATCCAACCATTCTGATGTAAATTAATAATACGTCCTTCCATGTAGATGAATGCCAAGATTAGTACTGGGACTGAGTAATGCTGCTTGAAAAAAATAACCTGCTACTTAAACTACTTGGCTTTTAATACAGACATTTGTTTGACGTAACAGTAACAGAGGAATTATTTTTCTATTTCATGTATGCCTTTCTTGCTTTAAATTCTGATATTTACACCAACACCAAACAAAACAGGCCCCCTCTGTAGAAAAATTTAGCTGGATTAGCTAAAGATCTAAATTTATATCAAATTAGAGTGGATTACATCCCTATAAAGGAGTGTTCATTCAAAATATGTAGCCTGAATTGGTTTAATTCAAACAAATGAAAGGAAAACAAATTAAGCTTGCATATTCTGAGTAACAGCATCCACCCTGCAATTTAATCAAGTTGACCTAAACCAATTTAAATTCTACCGGTGCTGGTAAACTCTCCCCTGCAGATAAGGTCAAAATTCTAAAGAGAACTGTAGTCATTTAGGTGAACACCCTTAACATTACTAACCACTGACCATAATTAGTGGCCTTTCTAACAGAATTACCGTAACACAGTCAGGAACTAAATAAATCAAAAAGAAAATTAAGTGGCACTAATGAAGGGAAAAATATCTCTTTCCAAAATTACAAGCTTACAGCATGTACAGTGATTTTTTCCATTTGCTCAAATCTTTGCTTCCTTTTCTACCATTCGCCAGCTACCTCAAAAGGAAGTGGTGGTCTTCACTACTAAGTAATATATTTACACCTATATCGGGACTTAATGGGTTGTTTTTTCCCTGACACCTGCTTAAAAATGTAATGGAGAAAGCCTTCATCTCCCCAGAGCATAACCTAAATTGGCAAGTAGGATTTTTGCTACAGCTATCAAACATGAATAAAATTCATCACCTGCAGGAAAAGTAGATGCTTTATCAAAGCAAAGATACGGAAACAGTGGGTTTAGATGTTTTTGTTAATCCTGCGATCAGCCTTGAACTGATAGCTGATTTATTTTTAATACATTTCAAATTACAATGTATAGTCACAGCTCTGAGAAACATTTCTGAGAGCTATTTATTCGTGGATTCTTGAGAATATTAAAAAAACTTCAGTACCTGGCTCAGAACTCGGGTGATACAATTTATTCACAAAACCATCCCATACTTTAAGAATCATCACAGAAGTACCATATAGATTACTGTAGATAACATCTGCAAGGCCAGGGTAACAAAATCTTCATTTATACACAATTCCTCAATTCTATTCCAATAGAATAATTCTTTGTTAAATCTCTTGTCAATATATATTACAAAGCAATAAGTTCTATTCTAATCATGAGCCTGGTATTCAAAGCACAAAAAACCCAGGAGCCATTAAACCACCATACACAAGAGGCAAAAGTTCTCTGCTGAGC
Organism: Zapornia atra; assembly: GCA_013400835.1. Taxonomy (NCBI): domain Eukaryota; kingdom Metazoa; phylum Chordata; class Aves; order Gruiformes; family Rallidae; genus Zapornia; species Zapornia atra. Next base: position 22,361 of record VZTU01011129.1, read on the forward strand.
CCCCAAAGGCAAGGGCTAAATACATTCTGAAGCTTCATAATCAACCACAAGCCTCTATTTTCCTTGAAAAATGCAAGTTTTCCAAATTTGTTGAGGTTAATTTGAAGAATCCTGTTTTCTTCAAGACCACAAAAAAAGTACCAGGAGGATTTAGTTACAAATTTCAAGGCCAGAAAGCTTGAAATTAATCTAAGGCTTTACCTGATCAGGATGCATATTTCACCCCCCTCCAGTGAATTACCACATGCTTCAAAGGATGAACGGTCACTGGTCTTCACTCATACCATGTTTCAGAACTTGCCTTCCATCACAAGAGGCATGAATTGCTTTGTTTCAAGAGGTAATCTGATTTTAGTTTTGCTACATTTTACAGTTTACTTTGTTACAGCTTTGAAAAGCAAATTTCATGTCCAGCAATTCAATCTCATTTAAGCATCTAAAAAACTTTCTAACCTTCTCTAAATTAATAAATTAAGCTATAAGCCCTCCTCCCTATCTCATGGGTCTTATGTGTCCCTCCTTTGAAAAATCCTCTCCTTGCTTCACGTTCTAGTGGTACGGGCAGCAACACTGAGTTAGACACCAATGCTGAATTATACTCAATCATACCAGTACCTAATATAGGGGGGGAAAAAAACTATTAGTTTCTTTGTGATAGCAGTCTTATTTCCCTAATTTAAGTCTGAACATGTTTCCAACTTTTGCTAAATCACAACTCTATCAGATACTTGTGCAGCTCCATGCTTACACTTAGGCACTGCTGCAAGAGTAGGGTTTCTTTAAAGCACAAGCTGATCTAGACTGGGATTCATTGCTCTCATGTGTCCTCCAACAACCTTAACACTGGGTAACTAAAAATCTGTTAGTTATTAGTGTTCTGTAGCGGACAAGTCATCTTTATATTCCTCACCTATTAATAAAAACACATACATATTCTGGTAGGTGCAATTTAGGTTACAGTCACCTACTCCAAATACACGAGGGGGGGAAAAAAGGCATTATTGGAGAGGACTACATTTAAAGTATTTTCAGACAGACAGAAATACGCATTCATTGGAGGAGATTTTTTTTTGACAAAACTGAAACTTCTCTGAATTTTTAATTACTTGAATTCAGATTGTTTGGTCCATTCTAACTTCCACAGATGAACATAAGACTGATAAAAAATACATACGGTCCCATTTGTATTGCTGAAAGACAGCCACATGTTGCTGTTTGCCAGCCTATGATGCTGTTAATTTAAAAAAGCTCTAGCACTTTCAGTAGCCCACTGAAGGAGATGAATAATTAGTGACCTACAGTTAAGGTGCAAACTTTCCCTTATTCATTCAATAGATGAATCCTTTACCAGGGCACTTTTATAGGTTGCAGTACGGTTATTTTCTGTACAATGAACAGTTCTTAATAATTGTCCTAAAAAAGTAAGTAATTTTAATTGTAATGGATCTCTATAAGCATTAACTCATTGGTTTCCTTATCAGACCAGTTTATTAGATCAGAGAAAATGCATAAGACAACAAAATAATCATAATTAAAGACAACTAACCCACTGCCAAATTTACTTCCAGGTGACATGTCATGGAATAACTAGGACAAGAGAACGACTACTGACTTTGTTGCATAATGTAAGGCTTTGCCTGTGAACTGATCACAGGTAAAGGAATGTTAGTGCTTCTACCCAGAACTAAGTACTGCACAAACGGCATCTATTATTTAAAACTCTTCTACCCACTTAACTGCTTTTAACTACATATCACCCTTGCAAAAGACTTCTTTAATTTACCCCAAACACTAAAAGATTATTTGTGCAAAACTTCTAGGAAAAAATAAGTCAACTTTGTAAAAGCTGATTCCAGCTCAGCAAGCAAAGGCAATCATTTTATGTCATGTATATGACTCTATGTAATTTCTTTAGATATGGCCCTAACCTGAAACCAATCTCTACTAACTGGCCTTTGCAGGTGTTTAAATCCAGATCTAACGTTGAGAACATAGANTTCTATGTTCTCAACGTTAGATCTGGATTTTGGCTGAATTGGAGGTACTCTACGTTTCAGGACAAAGCAACTAAGGACAGAAGGTTACTTCTGTTCCACAGAAAGGAAAAATATATGTCCTGTGGGACATATATTCCCCAGGGGATAATATAAGTCTTTATGCTATTAGGAACTCTCTATGGTTATTAGGAACTCCATCTGCCTGCCATCAGATCATTTGAGACACTAATAAATAAACAGGAATATATCAAAGTTGCCTTCCACTGCTTTGCTTTCTTATTTTGAGCAGAAGAACTTAAAGGAACAAAGAAAAGTTTAACCAGTCAGCATAAAGAGAAAAACAGCACAGGAAATGATCAAAGGTCCCCTTCTTAGGCTAAGCAGCATGTTCAAATTGTAAATTCCAAGGCCAGAAATGTTTTAAGTGTGTCTACTTGAACATCCAACCTAGTAAAGATATCCTACGCTTAAAGCCTGAGGATTTTCTAAATAAATTTATTAGAAGCTGGAGTCTTGAAAATCATCATTCAGCATGTCAATGAGAAAACTATATTTAAAACCTTGACCTAAATTTCTAACTGTACTGGTTATGAAGAAAATTTTTGAAAAATTCAACACATAACCAATGCAATTTTGGGTTTTCCTATCTCAAGCTCTTGGGTGCCAAAAGACTCATCACCATTCACAGATTCCAGGTGTGAAAAGCTCCCAACTGTCTTGTGTGCTGTTGCCAAGGAGTCTAGATTTCCTTCTGGCAACTTCTGCACCTACAGCTATGTTTTTATTACAAAAGTGGCAATATTTTCTCAGTTTGAAGACAGAGTTAAAAAGATAACATTTAGTTTAAAGATACTAATGTCATTTTAAAAAACACATACTTCAAGTCACCACACTATTCCCAGTCTGCAAAAGAATTCAGCACCAAAATGTCATGAAAATCCAAGTAAGGCAAAGTTTATAGTAGGAGCAGATGATCTTTTACTCAGCCAACTGATACAGCTGGCAAAACCCTACAAGTTTTAGTCACATAAACCCCTTTTCAAGTCCAAAATAGAATTAGTAACACTAAAATTAAATTGAACTTGAAAACAACGGCACTGAAGTAAACTTCATTATGTTTCTTGATTAGACCAACTGAGATACAAGGTACTCGTTACCTTGTCAAAAAGAAAGGGAAGCACTTGGGTGTGTGACAGGGAGAGGGTAAAAGGTTGTGGCTCCTATGAGAAAGACAGCATGTAATTTATTACCTACAGAACACCAGAAAATTTTGGTCAGGGAGAATTAGAATGAGTCATAAAACAAAAATTCTAACCTGTGATACTTTTCCCATGATATTTTTCAGCTGAGTGAGTTAATTCCCTTATTTGATCTGTGGCACAATTGCACAAAGGCTTATGTCAGAACAAGAGAAAGGATGGAAGTTAGCTGGGGGGAACTGGGAAGGGATGAACTTTGTTGAACTCACACCTCAGGTGCACAGCCTTTAATAGCAACGCGGAACCCTATCCCTTTGGAGTAGGTTAACTCAATCCAAATAACTATTATTCTCTTCCCCCCACCACCCCTGCCACAATTCAGACTGAGCTCCAAATCAGAAAGAGGCTTGTGAAACCTTATTAGTTACTTTAAAATTAATTTTAAAATGCTAAAAGTGTCTTTTAAAAAAAAAAGCACTCTGTATTTCTTTTAGATTCACTACAACTGTTGTGGTATTTACAACAAACCTAAAGGGAACTATAAAGAGGGTTTTTTGTTCCTGTAAGAATTTAACTGTCATTTGAAGAAGACTTTCAAAGAAACCCATTCTCTGATCACCTCCAAGAAGAGAAAAATATTTTTAAACATTAAATGGAAAGTCAGTTCTACAATTGCCTAAATTATACAATGTTACAATAATTATTTTCCAAGATACTTGTAAAATTTTCATTGCAAAAGAGTTAAGTGACAGTGAAGCGCGAACACTGAAAAATAGACAGCTCAAAGTCAAAGAACTACGCTATTTTAAATAGTGGCATAGTAATATAGCAACAAACAAAGTAGTCTGGTTTTATCAGCAAAATAAAAGTCTTTATTTCCATCTTTTTGAAACGTTGGAACAGTCAGGTATCCTCTTAGGCTACACTTAGAATATTAATAGATGACAATCAGCATCACTAACTTCGCGTACCAAGGAATCAGATAAATTGCTCCTTTCAGGCACTCCAAGCTATTGCCCTTTCCACTAGTACTATTTTATTGCCCTTTCCACTACTACTATTTCTATTATTTCATAAATCAATTTTCTCAGTAAGGAAAAACACACACACAACCCAGGCATACAACTACAGAAGGCAAGGCAACAAACAATACACTGCTCTGAAGAATTTCTTCCAAAGCCTATGCCACTTTTGGCAGTAAATACACAGCTGCTGCTAAGGTCTGTGCAAGAATGATGTAATGACAGATATACAACTAATCGCTATTAAGTTCTGAATGCTTAATCCAAGCAAGCAAAGTTCAGGCTAACCTCTAAATACAAACAGGAATACTTAACTCCTTTGAAAAGGCAAAAGAAGTCAGCAAAGGAACATCAGTGAGATGATCAGATAGATGACAAGCCAACTGCTGTCTGCACGGATAGTCTTCAAATGATCAACAAGGCTGTCAGAGGCAGGCAAGCAGCCCAGCTGGCAGACCACAAAACTATACACCCTATTTTGTGCCCAGATTGCAGCACCATGCAAGAAGCAATCTGGACCTCACTAACAAAAGCTAAGAATTCCCTTGATGTATCAGTTGATAAAGCACATCACAAAAACTTGTTGAATACTGTCTGACAGTTTGCTAAGCAGAACAGGAGAAACAGAGGAATAATCTTTTTTCCCTCATCTCTAAACCTGCCACAGTATTGTGATAGATAGAAGGCACTGGCCACACACACGTCAGTATTCCATCTCCTTAAATACCTGAAGACAGTAGCTCTCCTTTTTGGCAAAGTGTGAAATGAGGTCAGTAACTGCTACACCAAGCAAGATGACTCCGAAAGAGCCTAGCTGACAGGAAGGTGAAATCTGAGTGAGCCCACGCAGTGCAGGTCTACCAAACTCTGATAGGCTTTGGCCTCCTCGATGAGGGGAACGCACAGCCATCCTGCCACACAATGCAGCATTCCCTGAAAGAGTTAAGGAGGAAAGACGCACCATCACATTATAGTTTATGCAGGAGACACCTGAGTATATTCAAGGAGTACTGTACTTTACAGCGGTTGGTCAACAGTGCTAGAGAAGTCAGACACAAAGAGAAGATGAAAAAACATTGTGCTGACCCTCACGCCAAGACCAGCTCAGCACTGACATCAACATCCCCAGCACTAGCACATTGGAGACAACCACGTTAAGTGGGCCCTTATGAACTGCCAAGTGACATGACAGGTGGGAAATGGATTGGAGCTTGGCTATGGTGAAGGAAAGTGGCACTAAGGCAGCTAAAATAAACATACAGCAAGCTACTTCAGAACAGCACAAAGGATTACTTTATTTTCCATTTGAAGAGCTCTTCAGTTCCACAATGATCACACAGCCTCAGGCAAATCAAATCTAGAAGCACAATCCATAAAAACAAAGGAAATGGGTAGTTCATCTAGGACTGCCTGACCACTCTGCCCCTACAAAACATTTGTGAGAACTTCCAAGGTACAGAGGTCAGAGTCAACAACATGACTTAGACATTTGCTTTGCAGCCGTGACTAACTTGAGCTCCTAATTGGAGGTCACAGAATCATCAAGGTTGGAAACGACCTCCAAGATCACATAAGTCCAACCATTCCACTACCACCTCTATTACTAACTAACCCCTGTCCCTAAGGACCTCATCCAATTTTTCCTTGAACACCCTGACGAACCACGAGTCACAAAGGTGGTGACTCCACCACCTCCCTGGCCAACCCCTTCCAACGCCCAACCACTCTAAGAAGAAATTTCTCATGATTTCTAACCTCAACCTCCCCTGGAGCAACTTGCAGCCATTCCCTCTTGTCCTATCACTACTTATCCTTGCTCCTATCACAGTGAGAAGAGGCTGACCCCCAGGTCACCACAACCTCCTTTCAGGTAGTTGTAGAGAGCAATAAGGTCTCCCCTGAGCCTCCTCTTCTCCAGGTTGGACAGTCCCAGTTCTCTTAGCTGCTCCTCATAAAACTTGTGTTACAGACCCTTCATCAGTGCCCTTCTCTGGACACACCCCAGGGCCTCGATGTCTTTCTGGTAGTGAGGGGCCCAAAACTGAACACAGTATTCGAGGTGCAGCCTCACCAGAGCTGAGTACAGGGGGAGGTCCTTCAAGGTTTGACAGGGGAGTCAGGTAACAAAAACCTGAAATGGGACTTGGACAAAGGCATTTAAAGTTGGGGCAAATCCAAAAAAATCAACTTAATTTACAGCAGAAAAAAAATCAGTTAGACAGCAGAAAAGTACATAGCATAGACAGCTAATCACAAGAGCAGACAGGCCATATTAGATCAAAGATCCACCTAGCCCAATCTTCTGTCTCTGACTGTTGCCAGAAGCATATGTCTAGGGAAGAACACAAGGACACAGAAAGCACATAATCACACTTTCCCAGAATGTTTTCTGAAGATATAGCGACCTGGGACACAAAACCCTTTCTGAAACAAAGATGATATTTAAAATGTATTTTATGTCCAAGTTGATTTCTGAACCCATGAAAGCTTTTAGCGTCCAAAATACTACTGCAATTAAACTGTAACTCAATTCCACGCTGTGGGAAGAAGCACATCTTTCCTTTTGATTTGTCTTCTGCTAGTTACATTGGAGGTTCACTAGCCCCTGTACTGGAAGAAGAGTTTACAGTTGCTCCCTGTTCATCTCCTGGTCCTACAAAGGGAATACACTGCTACTATATGCCCTCTCATTTAACTCTTCACCCATTTAGTCTTTCACTGATTTTGATCAACATCTGTGTGCTTTTTCCAGTTCTACTACATCCTCTCTGCGATGTAGAGACCAGCATTGTTATTAGACGTTGAACTGCTATTTTCAGAGAACCTGCAAGACCCCATTCCAGAGAAGTAAGCACATCACTGTGTCCATTTTTAAATTATTTTTCCCTAAATTAATTTGTTTATGGCAATTTTCATCTATCATTACCTCAGAGTTACAAGGTCTTTCTCCAACTTTTCCCTGTCTATCTTCATCTTCATTTATTTTAATACCTTTGTATCATTTCAGTATTCATACCCTGTATCCTCAGGATTTGCATTTTTTCTGGATCATCTGAACACACACTACAGCACAGAGACTTCACTTTTTAGGCTGATAAACGATCGTTTACCAAGCTCAAGATTTACATTTTTAATTCAGGTTCCATTAAAAAAATATTTTTCACAAATTATTCACATATAAAAGAACAAGAGACAGGTTTTCTATCCGGATCATTATTGGCTTTGCTTTCAAATTTGGAATGGAATCCTTAGATAGGTAAACATAACACTTCTTCAAAAGATTATTCAGCATGTGACAGAACCCATGGTCACGTTTTTTAGAGATACTGCCTGACCACATCTCCCATTGCTGTTTTATTTTGGTCTTCAATTCAAGCAGTCTCTCTAACATAGACCAAGTAGGAATCAAAGAGTAAAATATCACTTAAGAAAGACTTGAAAGTAGTCAAAAGAAAGCCAGCATGAATGAACTCCAAATCATTTCTAAATAGAAAAAAGTCAATTACAGCACATACAAAAGCACAACAGGGACAAAGCAAAAAAAGACTGAGGAAGACACATAAAATACATTAAAATAAATAATATATCTTTCTTCAGACAAACATGAATGCATGCACAGCTTGCCAGAGAATATGTACAACGAGTAAACGGTCAGGCTATAGAAGAGATATTCAAAGACAGTGAGAAGCTCAGTGATATTTTATAATTTTTTTTTTTTGCATCTTTGTTGACAATGAGAAAAAAAAAAGAGAAAATATCCAGAAAATGGAACAATATAATTAGTTTTACGACTCAGTTCCAGATGAAATAATAATTTATTTTTTTTTTGAAAGAGAATGGAGAGGAGAGAGGGGTATTTGACAGAGGTCTACAAAATTATTAGGGTCATGGAGAGGTTAGCTAGAAATCAACTATTCACAGTCTCAGTCAATAAAGGAGGTAAAAAAAAAATCTCAAAAGAGGTCAGCAAGAGCCCTGCTCAGAACAAACATGAGAATGTAGTTCTTCATGGATTAGCAGCCAACCTATGCGACTTCTTGCCAATGCACACTCTGAATGATAAAAGGTTTACAATGGTTCAAGGGACATTCAACAACTACATGAAAAAGAAAACCATTATGGGTTACTGAAAATACATACTAAACATAGTCAGCTCAGGAAATCCCTTAATAGAAAATGGAAAAGTACTAGAGGTAAGTATCACATACATTTTCTCTGTTCTGTATTTTTCCTCAGGCATCCACTCATGACCACTGTGGAATACCTGTAGTCTGCTCCACTATTTCCCATTGACACATTACCTTTGGGAAGATAGAGAGAGAACACAGAGAAATTCTGCTCCTTGTAACACCATGAATTCAAGTGATCTGAATTGATGGGCTGCGATTTGAATTTTTTTTGCGTGATTTATCATTAGTTACTTTAAAAGCACCTCCAACCCTAAAACTGTTGACTAACTCACTGTTGTGGGAATGACAATAGAAAGCAAGCAACTTCAACTCAAGTAAACTCTTTGTTCTGGGACTTCTGCAAGCTTGTTATTTTTGAGTTAAAAAAAAAGGAAAAACACCCAACCACCACCTTGTATAAGAGAAACACTCAGGATCTTCAAGTACAATTTGTCCCATTATATCAGTTTCTATCTTCCACATACTGTCCCTTTTATTTTATGCTGGGTTTAGTCTCTAGTCTCATTGTCTCTATTGGGAGTACTCTTCCCATCAACTGGAATATTTCCCATTCCCTCCAACACCAGGCTTCTCATTTAAATGCAGATTTTCACATGCACATTAAAAACTAATACTGATCACTAATATGATAAGCTCAAATTCTACCTCTAATAAAGGTGCATCAAGCCACTCTGTGAACAGCAATGAAATTATATCCGTTTAATAACTTCCAGCTATAGCACAGACCTGCTACTTCAATGAACTTCCATAGTCACTCGTCTTTTTTCACTTTAAATTTGCTATCATTATACAGAGCAAGTTTGTGCTTCTGTCAGCCAGCAAAATGAGAAACAGATATACTCCCTAGCTAAAGCACCAACATCTATAACAATATGTATTTTTAAAAATGCAGAGTAACAATCCTTCTAAAAAAAAAAAAAAGAGTCTCCATGTATCTTTTACAAAATGTTAACTTACATAAAAAAGGTGAAAGGAAACATGGCTTGTTGAAGTGACGGGGTAGTGTGGGATTAGAAGCAATTTAAGCAGAGATCATGCCATTCATAGGCTACTAAATACATCTCAATTTGGATAAGAATTCATTAGTGTTCATTATGTTTTAGTGGTTATGACCATGTTTATATTCTTACATACATACCAGAGAGTTTCCTATAATACTGCTTTTGCTAAAATTCTGTGTGGTGATAACATAAAGTTTTAGATTACACCTACTGCTATAGAAAAAAAAAAAGTTAAGCTATTCACTGAATATGCTACAGTAAAAGTCTTTCAAACATTAAAACGCAGTTATCACAGCCACTTAACATTATATAATCATATCTAAATAACATCATAGCTAAGTTCTTCAGCTTGAATTACAACAGCTCTTTTACTCAATAAAAAACCCAGAATCCATTTAGAAAGTATTTTTAGGGATTTTTTTTTCAAATATATGTTGCACTTCTAATTTACTCCACATGACCGGGAGATTCTGATCCAAATTTTGGCAGCAGACATGTAGTCTTTTATTATTTTTTCTGAAACTGGAGTCATTTCACAAAACAGACTGATACTATGAGTCCATAGAAACCCGTGATTTTTTGCTAACTCTTTTCTATCAACAGCATTGTCAAAAAATACCCTCAGCTCCTTGTGGCGGTTCAGCCCCAAGCAAGAGCTGAGCACCACACACTTGCTCACTCCCAAAGGAGAAACAGAGGTAGCCTCCATGGGTTGGGATAGGGACAGTTTACTGACAGAAGCACAGTGAAAGGGGAACAGTAACAGCCCGTGACAAATTACACTCACACTCAGTGGTAACACAAAGTACCTTACTTAACACAGAGTACTGCACAATGTGAGGACTGAGCCGATGCCCCAGCCACACTCAGACTGCCCTGGAGGTATCCAGGGACATCCCTCCCCAACCAGCCCCTTTTATGGGAGAGTGATGTCAGGTGGTATGGGAAACAGCCCAGGCTAACTCAGCTCCCCTGTGCTGGCTGCTTGGAGAGGTTAACTCTGGCCTGTTCAGAACCAGGACACTTCTGTAAACTTCAGAGCAGCCTGTCAGAGGATCTCACCCATTCATTCTCTAAATAAGCCAAAGTCTGCTCCCCTCAAGTCTATGATCCCTGTTGTGCTTCTCACTTTCCTCACTCCCTTGGCCTTAACCCACTGTCTCAACACCACTGCAGCTAAGGCCACCATCATCCTTCACATGTGCAACCAATTCTTCGTTATTCCTCAGTAATGGGTCCAGTAGTGCACTACACCAAATACATTCATCTAACACATCAAAAACTTGTCTTTAACATTCCAGACTCATGATGAACTGGACAAAGGAATGTATAATACTAACTCTTTCAGAAAAGTTTGGTTTTAAGCTGGTTCAGTTCCCTGATCAAAGTCACTGTGGCAATACAAATCCCTCAATCAGGGGACAGGGTAGAATTGCTTTCGAGGCAGCAGGGTTAGTTTAAAGTACGCGCAAAGTAAAGCATAGCTCGCATTTGCTTAGCTGGACATTACTACTGTCGGTAAGGTTTTCTTCTATTTTTCTCCTCTCCAGCAGACCTAAAAGACTTGCTTTAAGCAATGCACTCTAATGTTTTGTTTGGTCACAGGGACAGAAGTTATGCCAAAATACTGTTAAGTCAATGACTTGGAACCATCTTAACAAGAAGAAAAACTTCTGGAATCTGCAAAAGAATTTTAGTTTAAAGATACACTAAAAACATGTGGGCTTAGTCCTCTGTTAAATCATAAATCACATCAAAATCAAGTCTTTTTTGTTTTTTCATTTATTTTATTTTTCAATGCCTTACCCACGCAATAATTTTTCTTAGTAGGTCTAAGCACTCCTTACCCAACAGAGTCACGTACACACAGAGCTGAGCTAGTAGAACTTTAAAGCATGATGTGATTTAATAGTGGCAATCATGGGTGGATGAACCTCCAGAGCTGTAAGGATGATGGAGGACTTCCACACATTGCTCAGGTGGAAAGAGCTAATCTGTCTTATTTGTTAGCTCATACATTATTTCATTATACTGATGCCAAAGAAGTCATGCCAAGTGCATCCATGCCAACCCTAAAGAGACAACTCCATTATCTCTGCTGTTATGTTACCATGTCACGTTATTACACAGCTTCAATATGATGAAAAACGTACTATAGCTGACTTATCAAGGATATTGATTAGACAAGGGATGAGTATTCCTCCCTGTATCTGGCTTCAAAGAAGGCCTGGAAATGCCTCTAATCATTACAATCAACTAATTCTATAGCTTGGATGCAGAGAACCAAAACATGTAATACACACCTCAACCTCAAGGCTATCTTTCTCTTAATAAAGCTGGTTCAGGCATCCAGGGTCAGATTTTTAGCAATGAAAAGTCACAGAATGCATTTGAACTCACTGACAGTCATGTACAGCAGTTTGAATACAAAGTTGTTATCTATGGCAGCAGCAAAACATACAACTGCAATTTTTATGTAGGCAACAGGACAAAGATTTTAGGCTGCTAAAGGTCTGAGCATCAAGAGAAGGAAGGGTATAGACAGCCACCACAACTGTGATTTTCATATCTCGTTTACTTCAGGAAACTTGCAATATTGTGTTTAATTTAGGGAAAGAAAAAAAAAAGATAAATCTCTCTCACAGTCACAACTGCTGTCACACAGAAATTGTTGCAGAAATTGTCTTATTGCAGAAATAAGTTACAATGGAAAACTGATTAAAAAAGGGACAAGAAGTCCTATAATTCTATTGCCTCTTCATAGGATATTTGCACCTCTTAACATCCTTTTCACTTTTCTAAATGGCTTTGGTTGGATATACCTCAACATAACTTCATAAGTAATCTCTGAATGTTAGCTAAATTCTAATCTTTGCTACCTTTCCCACAGGAAAGACAGTAGAGAGGCAAATCCTGATTACATGCCATACTATGCAGGCTTCTTTGTTCAATTCTTACCACTGGATTAAGATACACTACCACCACCCACCCCCCCACCCCCGAATTACATTTAACTCATATAAACCTAGTTGTAGT